>PVLA01004952.1:118963-160602 GCA_004027455.1 Hydrochoerus hydrochaeris | reverse complement strand
TTGTCATCTTCTAGCCTTTGTATTGTTACTGCCTGTTTCCTTGTTATTTTTAAGAGATCTTTCCTTTCATGATCACACATTGCAAACTTGTCTTCAAGTTTTGATAGTCTATCCTTAGTTTCTTTTAAGGAGTTTTGCCAGCTTTCAATGGAGTTTTTAATTTCCTGGTAGTCTCTTTGAATCTGCTTCATGTATTCTAGATTTTCTTTATATTCTTTATGGAATGTTTCTCTCCTTTTTTTTGTGTTCCTCCCTTCTTCCATCTGTATCATCCTGAGAGATGCTTCCTGAGAGCATTTCTTTTGTTACTGTACTCATATCCTGCTTTACCTGATTTAATATTTCAGTTTTGAGCTCATCTACAAGGTCCTGAAGATATCTCTTAATGTCCATTGAAGCCATGTCTGATGTTGTGTGTTTCCACCCTCAGTCTCCCTTGTTTTTCCTTCTCCTGGATCAGTACTCTGCTGGGGGCCTCCTGGATCAGTTCTGGGCTGGGGGCCTCCTCCATGATGACATTTTGTAACACACTTGAATTTTCATTTTGACATCAAATTTCTCCTTTTTGGTGAATCATCCCTACCTAATACATTAAAGATTTTACCTAACTTGTTGATGTTTAGGGGGATGTAGACCTCCTAAACATTTGTTGAAGGCAGAGATCTGAATCTGAACCAAAAGTTTGTTACCATATACAATCTGTTTTGACTTTTTCAAAGACCTGTACATCAGGAGGCATGAATATACCATGAGGTTAACAACAATCATTTGTCATAACCATATGAAAACCTTTGAATGCGCATTTTTAAAATCAAAACCCTTTTGTTTTCTTTTAATGACCAATGTGAACATATTATAATAATATTTACATGACTTTAATTGGGGTGTCTCCCATAAGGCTATGGAGATCACTGAGGCCTTCAATCAATGAACAAGAGCTGGTAAATGTTACCAGGTGACCACTTTCCTATTCATCAATTGAAGTCCCATCCAACAATCCCAATCCCAAGGGATTTTTGTTTAATCATTTTTATAATAATTTTTTTTAAAACTCCAATCATAACATTTAAACATATTATTTTTGGACAATGAGAAACTCAAGTTATGATAATCAACAGTGTACATTACATTTACACAACTGGCTTTAGCATCATTTTGACTAACTGGGAACCCAGGAGGAAACATGTTTTGTAATTCTATAACTCAAATAAACCTTGATTAAATGATCTACAAATGCAAAAGAAAAAGGAAAATTGCTGAACTCAAAATAAAAAGAACAGCAGTTCACAAACAGACAAATGGACAAATAGACAAACATGGACAGATGATCTGTACAGATTCAAACAAAGGTAGAAACAAATACAGAGTTGTTAGTGTCCACAAGAACTCTCCAAGTTCCTGGAGGCTATTTCACGCCCCTTTGCTAAACTAGCTCACTTCTTACACCCCGTGTCCTTGGGGTTAAAACACCTGTCACCTCCAGCACCCCATGCCCTCAGGGCATTTCTCAGGTGCTCCGTGCCACTTGGGCACTCCTATATGGCCACTTGTGCTATTGGCTCCACAAGTGTGAGTGATCACTAGCTCAGCAACTTCCAACAACAGCTTAACAGACTGGACAGATACACAGACAGATTGACAAACACCTTATACAATCAGAGTGCACTCAAATATATTTTAGCCAAATTGAATTACACAAAATTTTGTATAATTATAGAATTTGTAATTTTAAATAGACTAGTCAGATTTGTAGTAGGTCAATTAGCAGAGATCTCTAAAAAAGAATTTGAAAAAGACAAAACCTTACCTATAATTAACATATTTTTGGACCTTTTTCATTTTTGGTTACCACCTCCTGAACATCTTGGGTCAATTAAGATTGGCTCTAGCTTCATCTTTTCTGTGAGTTGTGGCATGGTCTCCAAGGTATCACTGTTATAGAACTGAGCATCAGCTTCTTGAGAGGTAAAATCAACTCCTTTTCTGCCTTTGGGTCCATGATACAGCTGGACAGTACACATGGCACCCAAATAGGCTGTTTAGCTTTTCCTGGAAAAAACACAAGCATACCCTCGACCCCACATTAGCACTGGACTGGGTGCTTTTATTGTCCAGTATGAAGATCTTCCCAACCAACTCTTTTTAGCTTTTATTTTATTGCATTACCTTTCTGCTGCAGTAGTTGTCTTTATTAGAATTTAAATATTTTAAATGTATATACTGTCAAGTGAAATCTATTATGAGTTAAACTCTCCCTTTTGGTTTTTAAAATTTAAATTGTGAGCACATTTAGCTTACTTTGAGACCTGAAGATTATAAAGAATTTTTGTGGTAAGGTATAAAGAAAATGGAAACTGCATTTTATATTTAGGTACCTTGGGCTGTCCTGTGACATGCAGGTGGTGCTCCTGCTCTGGACTGGAGGCCCCGCTGTTGTTAGGGATCTGAGTACCAGTGCAGTGTAAACTTTTGATTTCATAAGCATGTACACAGGCAATGGGAAAAGCCAGGGTGGCTTGGGCAGGCCAGAGCTGTGTCCCACCTCTCTAATAAGTTCCAGAAGATCCAAAATCCTTAGGTAACCTTTCCTTATTTATAGATTTTCCAATTTTTGTCAAGGGAAGAATAACCAGTCGAGCAATATGATAATCTAAGGAGATTTGAACTGTGTCTTGAGTAGATTGAACCATAACCCTGATTTCTCCCTACAGCTGAAACAAGCAACATTGTTTCTTTACCTTCCTTTTCTGGGCCAAACTCCGGGCTCAGTGGAGGCTTTGGTGCCCTCCCCTGCCTGAGGGCCTGTGAGAAGTAGTGAGAGGAGCAGAAAGCAGCGGTTTTATCAAGTAACCCTTTAAAATCTGTAGAGGGTTTCTGGTGTTTTTTTCCCTAGTCTTGCTCTAAGCTGTTTTTCAGTTTCCTCCCAAGTATGTAAACTTTTACAATTTCTTCTGGAGACAAACTCAAGAAATTGAGCAAGCTGTGTAGTGTCAGTCTGTTGACAACTAAAATTGATTTAAGAAAGCAAAAGGGACCTAAATAAATGTAGAGTTACATTAATCACGAATTTGAAATAAGTACCCCTATAATAAACAATTTTGAAAAAACAATGGAGTTTGAAAATTTACATTACCAGATATCAAGACCCAGTACAAAGCCATAGTGAGACAGTGATATGCTGGAGCCAGCCTGTTATCAGCTAGTGAAAGCCAAATGTTGAATTTTTAGAAGCTTTAAAGGTTAATTGCTGTCCTATTGGTTATTTGAAGTTGTTTTTTGTAAGAGCATTTTATAAATAGGAATCAGCAAACCACAAATCATGACCATATTACCCCCCAACCATTAGGAGCCTGCTGGGCCACGCAGGACCAGGCAGGCCATCTTGGGGAAGCTGTCTGAGCCATCACACCCCTACTGTTTGGCAGGGCTGCCGCAGGCCCTACTGGAAATTTTTCTTTTGTAACAGTTTTGAATTTACATTGAGCCCAATGATACTGTTGTTTACACCTTGGACAGATAGTTAGAAGGTTTTGCTGAATGGTCAGTGGCTCAGTTAAAGTTATCAAGGTGGTGGTCATGCTGCCATCTTTTTCCTGTTTGGGACTTGATCCTGAAACAGTGCCTGGAGCCAGTTCCATTTTAATTATCTCAAGAAGCTTAAGGTTATTAAGACTCTAATCCAGATCCACAGAAAGAATGCAAATACTGGAATCATGCATGCAACAAACAGTTTCTTATACATTTGTGATTCTTTTGGGTAAGTTTGTCCTATAGTTAGACAGCTGATATAATCAATATACCTTTTTTCTTTTTTCTATTCAGGAGAAGGGGTTTCTCTCAGGCCCATTTATAACTAGCCCTAGAGAATAAGGGCGTTTCAATGTCCCACTCTTTACACCTGATGAAGCCAATATCAATACAATCTGGTGATGACTACTGACCCACACCAATGCACTTCTCCCCCTAAGTTGCACACACATGAGAAGTGTCCCCTCACCCTCAATCTCTTACCCCGTCCGTCTTCTGGCACCACATGCCATGACCCAGTGTGGCTCCTAAGGTTCTTGGGGTTAAGGACCAGCGAGAGAATGAGAAAAATATAGAAGAGACAAAGCTGGGGTCAGGTGGAGCCCTTATCCTCCTGATGGGAGGCAAGGAACTGCTCAACCACTGTAGCACCTTTATTTATATACTGGGTAAGATGATGTCAATTTCAGCCCCTCTGCCTAGTATCCCATTTCTTGGCATGCCTGGGCCCCTTGCCTTCTTGGTGCTGGAACAAATTGTTTACATAGCTTGTTTTGGGCTTGCTTACTTTAGCCCCACATGTGATCAGTCTCCAGCTTCAACAGCTCCCAACACCATACTGGCAAAAATTATTGCCATTCGTTTTCCTTGAAGTGATAAGTTCACTTCATTATTTTGGAGAAAATACCTGTCAAGATCTTTCAGTACTTCTTTAATATTCAGTATTTCAGCTCCCATCTGAAATAATCATACACTTGCTTTTTCTTGAGACAGCTATGGAACTTCAGTACACAACCCAGAGTATTCTTCCCACAGGTATTAAAAGGACATGTACTCAACAGTTGAGATTTAATAAAATGAATTATTTTTACCTTTCATTAGAGGAATCCTGAAGCAAAATTAGCCTAACTTAGCTGGGTGTGGTGGCTCACACCTGTAATCCTAGCACTCGGGAGGCTGAGGCAGGAGGATTGTTATGAGTTCAAGACCAGCCTGTGCTACAAAGTGAGCTCAAAGCCAGCCTGAACTGCATAGTGAGACCCTGTCTCAAAAAGACAAAAAAATTAGCCTAACTTATCTTCATGAGTGTGTAATGATGAATACAGGGTCTACAAATAAATACAGCTGGGTATCATTACCCTAATAAATGCACTTGGCTACCATTATTTTTGAACTGTTGACTCTTGAAAATTACAGACCAAATATCTGCAGAATAAGCCAACTTTTTGGCATTTAATCATAAACCTGTGTTATGCCTCTTGACAGGACTGTCTTAGAAATTCTGTTATTTTCATTTCATCTTGTCAGGTGAAAGATGATTTTGGCACATTATTAGTGATGTTTGCTTTAGTCACTTCATTAAGGTCATAGGCATTGTCACTGTAAACTTACTTATTTTCTGATTAGTATTTTATAGTAAGGTACTTGAAATGGTGTAAATACCTTATTCCTCAGGAATTTGCAAATATTCTTTAATTTTTCATATTAATATAAATTCACAGATATCTCAATGGGTGCCATTGAATCTAGAAACTGACCACAAATACAGGACTGGGGCATGGCTGTCCCCAGAACAAAGAGTGCCTGAAGCAAGCCTTGTTAAGAAGCTGTTTCAACCCAGAGAACACTTAGCCCCAGGACAATCTCAATGTGGGCTCCTAGGACAGTGGGGTATCATATGACACTAAGTTGTTAAAAATGTATAAATAAATGCCCCTACAGTGAGGGGGCAGTTCTTTCCTCCCTTTAGGTAGTAGTGGGGGTCAAACCTACAGGGTCACTATGCCACTGGGTTAGGTATCCAGCACCTTCTTGATTTTCAGTTTGATATAGGGGCTTGTTAATTTTCCTAAGTGTTGCATGTATTTGAAATCCCCTTGCCACAGCCTTCCAAAGTGCTAGGATTACAGGCAAGTGCCCATATACCTAGCTCAAATATGTACTTTTGATCATAACATGCAAGACATTACAGAAGTATAATAAAAGTTCGTTCAATAAGTGGACAAAATAACCTTTTCCCCCGGGATGTACAAAGCACTTGAACAAAAGAAGATATATGAATGGCCAGCAAATACATGAAGTTTTTCTATGTATCTTTAGTCATCAAGAAAATGCAACTTAAAGCTACAAGATACACTTCATAATCACTAAAATGACTAAAATTTAAAAAGAAACATAATACTAAGTGTAGGTTAAGGTCTGAAGCAAGTGACACTTCCATTCTTGCTGGTGGGAATGTCAATGATACAACCAATTTGCAGAATGACTTGGCCATTTCTAAAAAAGTTAAATTATATGATATAGTAATGTCACTCTTAAGCATATACCCAGGAAAATTAAAAGGTACATACACAAAACTTGTAAAAGAATGTTTATAGTAGCCTTATAGATAGAAATGTACTGAAAGTAGCCCAGGTGTTTCCAATAGGAAGATAAATGTTATTATCTTGATAATATGTAGTACTCATAATAAACAGGAAAACAACACTGATACACCAACAAAAGTCAAAGAAGCTAATGTCAATGTTAAATTAGAAAGATAAAATCTGAAATAAGATGGTTTATTCTGAGCCAACTCATATGGAGGGGAGAATGTGGAAAATGTTCCCTCCATATTGTTTTGCAATACTGGGGATTGATTCCAAGGCCTTGAACATCCTAGGTGTGAACTCTACCCCTAACTTACACAAAGATAAATCCCTGGTGTACATTTTGAGACAGGGTCTCATTAAATTGCCCATACTAGCCTCAAACTTACAATCCTTCTGCCTCAGTCTCCAAGTAACTGGGAGTACTGATGTATACCACTGTGCCCAGGTTCTGTGTACAGAATTTTAATGTCTTTATATATTCCATTACATAATTATGCCACAAATAACAATTATTCTAGTATAAATTCTGCTTTGTACAACATGTACTACTATGAGTAATTCTTCAGTGATCATCCAAGTATCTCTCTGCCTGCATTGCAGATAAAGTCCTCAGTGTGTTAACAGTTCACAGTTCATGCACATAGCACCATGTTCCAGCACTTTAGGTGCTTCAAACATATCATCTCACTTAACACAGTAAGCCTCTGAGGTAGACATTAATTTTACCCTCCTTGAACAGTTAATGAAAATGTGCCACAACTTACTAGAAATTTTGAGTTCCAGTTAATGGGATGTTTTTTTATAAAGGGGCACTGCTGAGCCTGGCTCAGTGGCCCACACCTGTGATCCCAGCACTGAAACAAGTTATGACAATAAAGTTACAAGTCCAAATTCCACCTGGGTGCTTTGACAAGAACTTGTCTCAAAATTTAAAAATTAAAACATTACCAGGGATGTAGCTCAGTGGTAGAATGTCCCTAGGTTTGATCCTCAGTACTGAAAAAAAAGCTAATAATGAAAACTATCTCTCATAAAACTACATTATATTTGTGAACAGCATGATCCCTAGATCTTCATAGAGATATCAAGATCTCTGTCTCAACAGTATTCATTTATCATTCTGCAATCAATCAATGAGAATTTTCTGTATTATAAAATGGCATATTTTGAAACACAAAGAGATTATAACTGAAATGAAATCAACTTTATTTGACTTTGATTTCCTACAGCATCACAATGGGAATGGTGTAGCATTGATAGAAACTTGTAAACTATGGGCCAATTCAAAAGATGGAGGCAAGGGGAGTTTTTATAAGCTAAAATGAGGAGCACTCTATCAGATATTTTGATGACCCGTGGCCATAATGATGACAAAGGTGACGTCAGTGTAAGTTTGAGCAGACAAGTTGCTGAGCAGATTGCATCTACAAAGGCTACAAAGTGTCTTTGTATAAACTGTGTTTCTAGAAGAATCTTCTGAGGTAGTTACTATCAGGCAATCATGCATAAGACTTCCTTTATACGCCTTGGCTTATTTTTGTTGGGGTTGACACAACTACTTCATTTTTATTTTGACAATTTACACATTACACATACTCATTTAGAGAATGAAACAGAAACCTGAAAAAGATCCTCTTCTTGAATCATTTTTGGATCAGTGGTTTACCACAGAATCTGAAGGTTGAGATCTTCTCTCTAGAAGGGAAGACCCTTGTACAAATAAAATAATTTTGTACACAGCATTAAAAATTATTTACTGATCTTCAGATATGCAACCATATACCCACTATTTGCTATTAATTTTCCCAGGTTATACTCCAACTGAGGTAAAAGGGAAATGTGTGTGATTAAAAAGCAAGAACTCAATAAACACAAGCAGACTTGAGATAAAGGACAGATTTTAGGATGGACAAGAATATGAATAATCACAGCTAATGATCAAGAATTTGACATATGCTTACTCATTTGACACTGACCACAATCATGACACAAGTGCTACCATTACCCCTAATGTTCAGAGAATCTTATCTCCAGTTCAGGACAGAGAAGCCCAGCAGATGTGCATGATCACTTGGCTACCAAGTTATCAAAGTAGTATTTCCACTAGTTGGTCAAGCTCAGGTCTATGTTCTAAGCTGCAGAATTTTCTTTATAAAGATCAAAGACCATCCCAAGAAGGAAACACTGTCCATGGGTAGTGCTGTGTTAATTCATGAGCATATGTGCTCCAAATATAACACACGGTCCTGATCTCAAATGGACCTCGTCCAACCATGTGTCCAAATGCCCAACATTCCCCACATTTTCCACTTACAGGAGCTGTTAGCCTCATCTCTCAAAAGTAGAACTCTATGACCCCAAACAATTTAGAATAGGAAAGTTTGCAGCAGATGGTCCTAAAGCTTCTTTGAAAGTAGGAAAAAACCAGGTATTCTTCTTGAGCATTTTTAAATGTCTGAATTATTTTATCAACACTATGCTCAAAAATTCATTCACAGTCCCATTCTCTAACAATTAGTTTGATTTATCTATACTTTCTAGTTACTCTTTAATTCTTGCCCACATGCAAATACACTTTAAAAATGAGCATTGCTAGTAGTATAGATGTGTGAAGAGTTTTACATTCTAGAGATTATCCTTGTGGCTGACCCAAATGTGGTTTATTTAAGAAACAAAAAACACACTAAACTCCACTAAGTGTCTAGAAGACAAGCACAATCAACTAGACAATGACATATTAACTCATTGGAATATTACTATCTCTTGTTGCTGTGTTTTATTCTCAGCAACAAATTTGATTACAGTGTCATATTCATTTAGCTCTATGAATAATAAAGCCGCATTATTTCTCAACAACTCACCTACTTAACAATTCCTTCTCCAAATCTAGCATTTAAGGCTTGGTCAAGAATGTACTCAGGCCAATTACTTTTGTGAATATTTGTGGAAAGACAACCTTAATATATTTATGTACTGGAATGAAATGTGTCCCCCCTCCCCAGCTAATTCAATAGCGTGCAATACATTGGTAATAAGACTGAAAGCATTTCCACACTGATTCCATTTGCACAGCTTCTCTCCATGAGTTCTCCAATGTAAAATTATTGCTCTTAGTGAAGCATTCCTTACATTACATTAGTGTCCCTTATATTAGTAAGTGGCCTCTCTCATGTGATTTGTCTGGTATCTAATAAGGGAGGGACTACTAACCAGTGCTGTCCCACACTGATTACACATGAGAAATTGCTCCCCAGTATGTGCTACCTGATGGACAATAAATGGAGATTGCTGGCTAAAAATAATGTCACACTGATTACACTTATAGATCTCCTCTCCAATATGAATTCTCTGGTGCTTGATGAGGTCATTCTTCCGAATGAAGGCTTTCCCACACTGGCAACACCCATAGGGTTTCTCTCCAGTATGAATTCTCTGATGCACAATGAGGGCAGAACTCTGGCTGAAGGATTTCCCACAATCATGACATTCATATGGTTTCTCTCCAGTGTGGGTTCTCTGATGTGAGAAAAGGTGAGAGCTTCGACTAAAACATTTTCCGCAATCTTTACACTCAAAAGGCTTCAGTCCAGTGTGAATTCTGTGGTGCACAACAAGGTGAGACCTCTGGCTATAAGACTTCCCACATTGATTACATTCATATGGCCTTACCCTGACATGTGTTCTCTGATGCAGAATGAGATGTGTGCTCTGTCGGAATGACTTTCCACACTCAGGACACTCATAGGGTTTCTCTCCAGTGTGAGTCCTCTGATGCCGTATAAGCCGAGAGCTATGAACAAAGGCTTTCCCACACTGATTGCATGTGTACAGTTTGTCTCCTGTGTGAGTTCTCTGGTGGGTGACAAGATGGGAGAACCAGCTGAAGGATTTCCCACACTCTTTGCATTCATATGGCTCCTCACCAGTGTGAGTCTTTTGATGTCCAATGAGGTGGGAACTCCGGCTGAAAGATTTTCCACATTCTTTACATTCATAGGGTTTTTCTCCAGTGTGAATAAGTTGGTGCCTGGTAAGATTAGAGCGCCAGCTGAAGAATTTTCCACATTCCTTACATTCATAGGGTTTCTCTCTGTGTATACCCTTTGATGCATCAAGGGATGCACCAGGAGGAAGAGAGATGTCATTATCAGGGCACTTGTAGGATTTATCTCCAATGTGAGTTCGTGCAAATTGAATAAGATGAATATTTTGACAGAAAGTTTGGCCACATTCATTACTGCTACCTGTACAGTTTTCCTGGTGCCCACTGAAGAATAAATCATGCTTTAAACTTTTAGAATGTGAGCTTCGTCTATGGAAATACTCTCTCAGTACTAGTTGAGCAGGGAGAAAACAGCTTTCTTCATATTTAGCACTTTCACAGGCCTTCTCTTGAATAAGCACTTTCTTCTGGGTGAAAGCCACTTGACTCGTATGTCTTTCTTGGCCATCATGATATTTTCCCAATTGGTTGTCACATTTCCAGATGTCTTCCAGTGACAAATACCAAAGATCATTTCTTGACATTCCTTCCATTTTAATGCCAAAGGACTTTCTGTCTTTAGAAATGCTTTTTCTGGAAACTGATGATTTAATTTCAGCTGTGGTCTCTGAATCTAAAAGAAAGGAAAAACCTTTATATAACTAAACAAACAATTAAGGTAAGCACTACAGAATGTATGTGGAGCCAAAGTCTAAAAAACCCATGCAGGGTTGCTTTCAAATATGGTTTGATAATCTCAGTAGGTAAGGATAAAGGAAAAGATTAAAGAGTAAGTACATAAGGCTATGCACACAGAAGGAACAAAAACAGTAAACAGAGGCCACAGGGCTGAGCATGACCAGAGAGCAAAAGAACCAATGAAGGGTAGCAATAAGGGATACCTCACAGAAAGGCAGCACTCTCATTTCCAAATGCCAAACAGGAATGATGTAAGATCCTAACTTGTATATTTGTTGCCAGGCCTTCCCCTCACATATATTCTTCAAACTATTGCCAATTTAATAGTCCTAAACCATGACTGGTCACATGCTAGGCAGTGTCTTCTGTCCATACCACCAAAGCATTACTAATGAGGTTCAGCCAGATGGCTGACACAAAGCCCTCACAGGAAGCTGCATAAGATGAACAAACAACATGAAACTGAGCTGTTACAGATTCTTGCCTAAACTCTGTCACTACTAGTCATGAATTTAAACAAGTTCTCTAAAATTCATATTGCTATCCAGAGTCCAAGATCCTAGTTACTACAGTATAACATTATTATAATAATTATATAAAGTGTGAAGCTATTATAGTCTGAAGGTAGCAAGGCAAGCAAGGGACCCTGGCAGCTTCCTTCTGCTTCTCTTAAAGTCTATCTAGGCTACCAGGATTAGAAAAGTACCAAACCAATCAGTCAACTGATTTAATAATCACATACCAGCATCATACACTGTAGATTAAGCCACATCTGAAAAAGCCTCACCCATGACCTCAAAAGGCTTTGGGAGGACATCTAGACACAGGCCGTAACATTCCACCCTGATCCCACTAAAGACTCATGTACATTCCTTTACGGAAAAGGCATTTCTAAGAGTTGCCAAAGGCCTAAGAGTTTCAGCACTGCTGAAAAATCCTAGTCTTAAATCTCCTTGGGGATTTAAGGAAAACTCTTAAATGTGAACCCCTATACAAATAAAAACAAAGTTTAAACACTTGCAACATACAATAGCACAAGATAAATATTACCATTGCAAAAGTTATAAATAGGGGGATAGAAAGAAATGGGAGCAAAGCAACACCAAAATCCAGCAAGGCAAACATTAAGTCGGATGTGCAGCATCCAAGCCTATTCTCTATTTTGACTCCTTGGTTCCAAGACATTGCTGTTGTTTAGATTTCAAATACTCCCCAAAGCCCCATCTGTTGACAGCGTGGCATCCAGGTTGACAGTACTGGAAGAGCTTTAGGTCACCAGGGGCAAGGCATCTGTGGTCTCTTCCTCTTTGCTTCCTGGTTAATGAGGGAATGGTTTTACTCTGTGACAGGCTTCTGCCATAATGTGCTGCCTCCTCTGAGGCCAAAAGCCATAGGTTGACTTGGTTATGGGTTGGAAATTTCAGAGCTGTTAGTCAAAATAAATCTTTTCTAAGTTAATTATCTTGGATATTGTAGAGAAAAATCTGACTCATATAAATATCAAGATTAACAAACATGATTTTAAAAAAAGCAGGAAACAGACCCTGGAGTCTGACCCATATTCTCCTAGGCATTTTGCCTCTCTACTAGGTGTATACATTAATATAAATTATCCCCCTTGCTTAAGCACCATATTTGTTTCTCAATGTTTTCTAGGTATAATGTTTGGTACCAAATGTAGAAAAAAAGCATTATTTATACAATACCATTTATTCTTACATAAATAGGGCTGCACTATATCCCTCCAAAAAAATATAGTTAAGTCCTGATCCACAGTATCTCATGATGTGGCCTTTGAAGTAAAGTTACTGTAGATGTTGTAGGAGGAGGTAGCCCTAAAGTCCAACAGGATCGGTGTCCTTGTAATAAAAGACAAGACACAGAAACAGACATACAGCGTGCCATCTGAAGATGGGTGCTGAGACAGGTGACACATCCACAAGCCAAGATTGTGGGTCACCAGATACTCTCCTAGAGGCTTAGCATGGCCTTAGTTTTGAACTTTTAGCCTCCAGAAACATGAGACAATAAATTTCTATTGTTTTAAGCTATCTGGTTGCTGTCCTGGTTGAATATGCCCTATCAAAAATCACTGAGACAAAATTTTTGACACATTTTTTATATTTTGAAATATGTACATATAATAATGAGATTATCTTGGAAATGGGACAAAAATCTAAACACAAAACTCATTGATGTCTCATTCATATGTTATATATATAGCCTTAATAAAACTTTACAGTACATTTTTACTAATTCTGTGCTTGACAAAGATTGCATATACTAAACCATGAGAAAGCAGAAGTGTCACACTCAACCATTTATGCAGGCTGCTGATCCAGCCCACCCTGTCATTCTTGATTCTGAATTTATATGCTTCTGATAAGCAATCATTTTCTTGCTCTAACTCACACGTAAGTACTTAGCAGTAATACATGATATATATTACTTCCTTGAAAAACAGCAAAAAAGGGTAGGGGATTTAGCTCAGTGGCATAAGCACCTGCCTGCCTGGCAAGCATGAGGTCATGAGTTTGATCCCCAGTACAAAAAAAAAAAAAACAGCATATAAAAAACCCTAGCATATATCATTTTGTCAAACTCCCTCTGAAAACCTTCTACACCTATGTGTCTGATCACTGCTGCTAGCCCACTGTTCAAGAGTCTTTTTATAAATACTCTTCAGTGATGGTAGGATACCCTACTCACATAACTAAATTAATGAACTGGATATGAGGAAAGTATGTGGCATAAATACTATTGCTGATGAGTTTCAGCTGGAGGGTGAACAGATCACCGTCAGCCAACATCTGTTCAGTCACCTGCAGTGACTCAAGCCACTGGTACAAAATGTGTGTGAAGCCAATTAGCAAAGATGTTCCTGGTGATCTATGTTCTTTAACATAGCGATAATCTGGCAAGAAATCTATTCCTTTAAAATAGGGAAGGCTCAAACTCCTGCCTGTCAGAGCAGGGTTAGACTTTCACAAGCCTATCCCAGCAATCATTCTGTCTTTGGAACCTTAATTCTTGCACAGGCCTCTCATCAGCTCTAGTTAGTGTCTTTCTGGGGCAACGATGCCAAAATAGTGATATTCCTTTTACCAGTACCAAAGACTTACTCTGCCATCAGATTTTCATCATCAGTTGACAACATCTTCAGTGTATTTCTTCACAATCAGTTTTCCATGATCAGCAAACCATTTAGAGGCACATGTTCACTGATGGTGATTCATCCTTTTGCTATGCTATGATACTCTTCATTTTTAGCTCTATGCATTTTTAGCTTTTCTACTTTTCATTAACTTCTGTTCACCACTTTCAACAGAGAGCTTCAACAATTTAACCTTGTGTTTCTGCAGGTCATTTCAACTCCAGACTTTTGTGTAAGATGTTTCATACTTACATTATCATTCAGCTTCTTAAGCAGCTTGACTTTATGTGTTATAGGTACAAATGCTTCCTCTTTTCTTATCACCATCATCCATAGGGGTATCTGCAGGCTTTTTATTTATTTATTTTGACATTTTCAAAATGTCAAATGTCAGTATCTTTGTACTACACAACAAAATATAAGCAAAAAACACATGAACTTACATAGATCTCGGCCCCATGTGGAGAATGTGGGGAACCCAGCTACACTAAGAATTATCTTCTACACCATAACCAAAGTAACTCCAACTTGTGATACACATCTAGCTATTCAGTGGATCCCTGGGCCTCTACCAGGTGCTGAAACACAAGACTACAACACAAGGTTTTTGACCAGTGCTGCCTGACACAGCTTACTAAGACTGACAGGGTTTCCTGCTAGGTCAGGACAGGAGCACTGAACAAACAACTTTCCCCAAGGACCCTTCTTGCTTTTTTTTTCAGTTTTGCTGTTTTAATCAGGGATCTATAATGGTACACATCTACCACAGAGGAGTTAGCCTCAGTAGTGCTTCAACCTGAAAGTGCACCACTGCTCTGCATGTCACACCTGATGAACCAAATCATTTGCCAAGTCAAACCTTGTCTGAGTCATTCTTTATATTGTCAGCACCTTCTCAGATTGGAGAAAAATATTTACTTTAAGTCTCTCCAGGAAAATACATGCAACACTGCCATCAGTGTATGCAGAGTGGACACCATTTATGAGTGTATCTGTGAAGGGCAATATGGGCATGTGTACAAAAGACATTACAGCTGAAAGGGGTTGGGAGGGTCTTATTTTTTCCATTGGAGGTGGAAAAAATGTATGTTGTGCACCTTCATTTAGACTTCAACCTGTCACATGAAGTCAGGTGTGAACTTTTACACTTGTGGTGTAACAGTGTTCAGTTTCAGATTTTGTAGCACTCTGGATTTCAGATTTTCAGTAGAGATGCTCAATACTTTCTTTTTTTGGTACCAGTAATCAAACTCAGGACCTTGCACTTGCCAGGCAGGTGCTGTGCCCAATACTTATGGCAGCTCCGGGAAATCAATACACCTGATGACTAAGCTCTGTGCCAGGCCAGGTTCCTGACTTCTTGGTACAACTGGACCCCAGAAGCCCTAATTTTTATTCCTAACTTTGTTAGTTCCTTTTTTCTACACTATTCTAATGATTTTTCCCATTTTCTCTTCTGTCCAAAGGAACAGAGAATTCCATAAAGAAGTTTTCAAACTACAAATCCAAAGTAGAAAATTTAAAATAACCATGATAAGGAGAGACTGTGCAAGTTCTGGGGGCTTTCCTTCAATAGAATCCAAAAATCTCTGTTTACCATAAAACACAAACAGACAAATATGCTGTTGTTAAACTACAGCACCCACTGATCAACTCATTGTCTTTATCCTATTCATTTAGATAATCCAAGGACTTGTGGATTTCTTTAAATTCCATGCATTTAAACACTTGGGTTTCATTATGTCTTTTGACCACAATGCTTCAGTAAAAATATAAACTGCTAAATCTAGTTAATGATTGTTACTTTTACAGACTAGTCATCTGACATCCACAAAAGTCTGCTGAATGAGTAAAACACAAAATAGAAAAAAAAAAGGAAGGGAGGAGGAACAGAAGGAGGGAGGGAAGGAAGGAAGGAAGCAAGCAAGCAAGCAAGCAAGCAAGCAGGGAGGGAGTAAGGAAGGAAAATAAAACTTTTCCTTCCTTTTCTCTCAGGGTCCAAAGCAGTCAACAGAACATGTTCTCATTAGTATAATGAAAGACCTGTCCTTGAGACAAAATTTTAATACAATCACTTACCTGAAAATCAAATGTAAAAATATCAAAAATGTTTTACCATATTCTAAAATAGAATAGAATAGAAGCTCTAAAATAGAAGCTCTGAAAAGGAGGAGGCCTGTATTTGAGGTCATAAAAGGCTTCACAAAGAATCTGAAGGTAAACTCATGGAAAAGTAAGGCTGGGATGATTTCAGATGAAAGGAAATGCCTGACACTGTGCCCATTAAGTTCTGGAGGAACAAAAAAAATGATGGTAGATCATTCCAAGATGACCAGATCACACTAGTTCACATCCCATATGAACATACATGGAGTCACTGGCATAAGTTCTGGCTGTTCCACATGGCAAGCAGTGGGTATGATGCAGATAGCAACTTCTAGGATGCTGAGAAGGATGCTAAGGCCATAAGTTGTGAAACGAAGAAAAGTGCTTACAGAGAATCAAGGAATGGAAACTGAGAGATGACTCCCTATTTTTTAACCAAGTAGGCTGGCTTTTCCCATGCACAGATATACATATGGAACTTGGGAAAAAAATTTTAGGGTTTTTTTTAACACTAAGTACATTTATAGAAAAGAAGAAAGTTATGAAATATCCTCATATCTTTCCTTGAGAAATTAACAAGAAAAGACAGAAGGAAACCAAAATCAATAGAAGAAAATAATAAAGATCAGAAAACACAATCCCTTATCAAACTACCAACATCATTTTTCAGGGATGTAATATTAAAAAGAAATATGAATAGTGAAAAAATATTAAATGAAGAGCGATAGTGGGAAAGTAGGTATTTTTGAGAGTTACAATTCTAGAACAGAAGGAGAATTCAGCTAATAGGAACCTGTAGCCTGCAATTTTACAAAGAACAGGGCAAGTGGCACAAGTTCCACTGCTGAACCTCCAGAAATGAGCTGAGCTATGGGGAAGGACCACCTGAAAATAAAAGAGAAGCAAAGACACCAGAAATGACTCTCTTAAATACTCTTCATAAATGAGACAGTGGGGATGCTAAAATTCATAGTAATAATCAGGGATGAAATAGTGCTAACAAAGCATATCAACAGAAAGACAATTTTAATAAAGAGGTAAAGTATACTTATCTCTGCATGCAAATGTGTCACAAGAATGCAGAAAGGAGACTGGTGACCCAGAAACAGAAGGCAGGTAAGCTCAGCCCTCTGTCAGAAACTATGAGAAGAGCTGTAACCCTGTCGCCAGAGGCGCTAGCCCCTCATGGGCCATGTGGGCCCCCCCCAGGGCAGCTCCTATCTGGTCTCACCTGGATGTGTCCTGTGGTAAAACCCTTTCTGCATCAGCCAGGGCTCCTCCCCTTTCTCCAGCTGCAGGATCACATCTGGCTTAGGAAGCTGATGCCCTGTTCACAATGAAAGACCATGGTTAAGAGCAGGAGCAGTTTCAGGAAACAATCCTGAAACTTTGCAGCACAAAGTTTCCTGAAACTTTGCAGGGATTACTCAGAGGGTGGACAATGTGAGGATACAGAGTTTCAAATATGAAACACATATTTTTAAAAATTCAATAAATTTTCCACAGAAGCAGAAGTATCAAAACCCTGCTCTATACCCAAATAAACTACATCACTGAACCCCACGCCTATACTCTGATACACGCTTCAAGATCTATACCTGCTGAGTCATGAAGAACCCAAGTTCCATAGTAAGCACAGCTACAAAAATAAATGTTAGTCTTACCCAAGGAAACCAGGTTCTTATAGTTCTCCAGCATCACATCTTTGTACATGATCTGCTGCGCAGCATCTAGCAGCTTCCACTCCTCCCTGGTGAAGTCCACGAGCACATCCTTGAAGGTCACCTGTGTCTGCAATACCAAACATACATGCAGCATGCCAGATGCACATCTCTGCCCTCCCTTTTCCCAGATCCCAACAGCCAAGACTGGGCTGGTGGCCCTGGAGTGGAGACAGAGCACAAACCAGAACTTACTGAAGAAATAAGGAGTATCCTCCGTGATGGTCAAACCTTAAATATCAACTGTCCAAAACTGAGGTCTGTATTGTGCTTTAGGTTCAGAAATTGCCAGATGCATTTTTATTCAAATCAAGCTTATTTTAAACTGCTATGGGAGGGAAAATCACATACCAAAATTTACTCCATGTTTATAGTATATGTCATTCAAGGCAGGAAAATTGGGGGGTAAGTTGATAAGTACTACTCAAAATTTAAGACTTTACACTGAAGCAGATATTATGACTTAAGATAATTGCTAAAAACACTTTCCCTCAAAAATGGAGAAATTAGAAGATTATACTTTAGTACAACACAACAATTTGACAAAGAAACAAGATACTCTAGATTATAAAAGATTAAATATGTATATTTTAACCTCTGAAGCAACCATTTAAAATGCAAAAATGTATGACTAAAAAGCCAAGATATAACTTTAAATAAAATACTAAAAATTAACACAAAGCTAATATAGTAAGAACAGAAGCTGAGGATGGGGAACATATAGAAAACATACAATAAAATGATACATTCAATTCCAATCATATAATTAATAAAAAGGTTCTAAATTCACCTTAAAAAGAGATTGCCAAACTAGATTTAGGAGACACAAACCACAAACCTGAATTATCTGCTGCCTAAAAGAAAACCATGTTGTATATAACAAACTAGAGGTTAAAAATAAAATGACAGAACCAGATATACAATGGAAACACTAATTATATAAATTTACTATGAAATATGATTTGATTTGTCACATTAGAAAGCATAAATTTTTAAATCAAACATTTGTGAGGATACAGAATAAATACTACTCATGGTCACTACTGTGGGAATACAAAAGCTAGTCACTGGAAAATACTGCATGTTTTTCACAAAGTTAAGCATAGTTTTACCACATGACTGTCAGTTTTTTTGTTACTATGACAAAATACCTGAAGTAATAACCTAAAAAGTAGAAAGGTTTATTTGGCTCACAGTTTTAGAGGCTTCAATCCATGGTCAGTTAGCCCTGTTGCTTTTGGGTCTGTGCAGCACAGTGTGTGATGGCACAGTACATCATGGAGTACATGAAGGGGCGCTATTCACCTTATAGCTGGTTCCCAAATGTAGAGAGGCCAGGGTCCTAAAATCCCCTTAAGGACACAGCCTCAGTGACCTAAAGATTTTCCACCATCCTTCCCCTCTTCAAGGATTCAATGCCTCCCAAAAGTACCAAACTGGAGATCAAGCCTTTAATATATGAGCCTTGAGGGACACTGCAGCAGGACCTGCTGCTCCTTTGCAAAATAGCTGAGAGTCTGAAAATTATGTTCATACCAAAACTGGTAGGCAAATGTATAAAACTGATAAGGGGTCTTAACTGTAGCTGCCCAAACTAGAGGAAACCCAAAGATCCTTCAACACAGAATGCAAAACAAGTGTGCTACATCACACAATAGCAATTTACTAGCCATGAAAAGTACAAGCTACTGACCAGCACAACAACACATGAATCTCAAAGACATTACGCTATGTGAAAAGTTGCAGGCTGTATAACATGCAACTCTGCTCAGGGGACATTCTGAACAGGAAAATTCCAAGGATGGAGAATAACCACTGGTTGCGAGAGGTTGCAGAGGAGGGAAAAGCACCAACAATAAACGGGAAGCTGATGAGGCCGGGGTGATAGATCTGTTCTGCACCTTGAATGAAATGGTGATTATACAACTGCTAGCATCTGTCAGACTAAAATGAGGATTTAGTCTGATGTGGAGGTGCCTCTCTGTAATCCTAGCACTCTGGGAGGGTAAGGCAGGAGGACTGCAAGTTCTAGTACTGCCTTGGCAGCTTACCAGGATCCTGTCTCAAAAAAAATTTTTAAAGGGCTTGGGATATAGCTCAGTTTGAAGGCCCTGGGTTTGATCCCCAAAACTGTACAAGAAAAAGAGAGGATTTTACTGTATTTAAGTTACTGTATTTAAGAAAATCAATGCAAAGCCCTTTAAGGAATGCTCTGTGAGGTTTTATGTGCTGGATGTTTCTTTCTCCCTTTGGGTTCCTCTCTATCTGTCATTCCCAGGCACACAGAAAGGTTCTGGAAACCAGAACCTCCATGGAGGCTATGACTGTCAAGGAGACACACACCACCACCAGGCTGGCAACTTCTGTTTCCAGCGGGCGATCTCCATTGGTGAAATAAATGAGAGGCAAAGAACAGCCAGCCTCTGATGGCAAACATTTTATCAGCTGAAAAATAGTTTGTGAGAGGAGAAATCAATGTTTTCACTCATTTAGGCCCAAAGGTAATGATGCCCTTCCCCACCTCACTCTCACAAGGTGCTCTCCCTGAGTCCTTGACTTGTTTGCTGGTGCCAGCTGTTCCTAAGACACTTGACCATGTTTCATGTAACTCATCTGATCTTTGCCTCTTGCTACTGGCATTCCCCTAAAGAGGTGCTGTGCTTCTCTGGAAGCACAGGTGGGAGGACACTACTGAAAGGAAAGATGTCTGAGAGGGGAGTTGAAAACTGCATTTGAAACCAGATAGGCCTGAGCTCAGACTTGGATATCTTTAATTCGGAGTCGGTTAATCCTTGTTTGGTTTAACTTCATAAGGTTAGTTTCCTTAGCTGTAAAGTACAATAGCGTAGAGTATATTTATTCCCAAACAGTAAAGTAATGTGTTAAAGACAGCAGGGGTAAAAAGCGCAATCCACTGTAGTCAGTGTGTACAGACACAAAGATGGGTACAGTGCAATGTTACTCTGAATCATGACTTCAATAGCATTGCAGCAATCTCTTCAGTGTACCTTCTCTTCTTGGAAGTATTATTATAGGTCATGTTGTTTATCAACTTATTTTTTTGTATTTTTGTATCATATGAACATACCTGTAAAACAATGCAGTTTGAATTTAATCTGTTCCTGAGGTTTTCTTATATTTTTATTTTATTCTTATATTTTTTCTTATATTTTGTGGTACTGGGGATTGAACCCAAATCCTTCTGCATGCCGGGCAAGAGCTCTACCAGTGCTTTTTATTGCTTTTACTTTGAGACAGTCTTAAGTTGCCCAAGGTAATCTTGAACTTGTAATCCTCCCACCTCAGCCTCCTGGTAGCTAAAATTATAGGCATGCGCCAGTGTGCCCAGCTGTTTCTGAACATTTTCATCAGCAAAAATTATTCATTCACTATAGATGTTAGACTTACTCCATTTTAGATATACTATTTATCTCCTACTCTGACATATCAAACTACTTTTACAATTTTGTGTATCTTTGACAATTGCCATAATAAAAGAGTAGGAAAGACTAAAGCCTAGTGATTTCTCATGAATTCACCTTCCAGCCATTACAGCCTGACTTCTCAGCAGCACCCAATTTATACTCTTGCCTCCCAGGAGCTCTGCTTGCCTCCTCTGCAATCTCCTAGTCTCTATTGACATGGTCAGTTACAGCTGTTTCACTTCTGCTGCCTGTTACCCTGTGTACTCTGTGGGACACTTTACTAAGCCTACAGACACAGCACTCGAGCTGCAGTCAGTCAAACCCACTGAGGAGTCCTGCACTGCCCACAGCTCCCCTCCCTTCTGCTGGAATTGCCTTAATTCTTCAAACACACTATGCTCTCTCAGAAATCTAGTTCTCTCATGTTTATTTGGACAACCACAAGTTATCCTTAATATCCTTGCACAAATGTCATTTTAGCGAGTTTTCTCCTGAACATTAAAATTATTTAAGTCTCATGGTTTTCAATGCAAAAACGTAACAGCTGCCTGAAGCATCCTGGTGTGGGGTTGGGCCCTGCAGAGAGCAGTAACATTTGCTCTGCTCTCAGTCAGCCTCCCTGGGTCACTTGCATGCAAAACCCTCCTGAGGAAGAGCACAAGGGCAGTGCATACATTCTTAGCACTACAGGTCACCCTGTCACTAAACGACCTGTCCTCAGAGCTCTCTGCTTTGGTTGCAGTCACCCTTGGATAACTTTCTAAATTTTCCCCAAGCTCCTCCAAACTAGAGTTCCCTATGGAGAATTTCACACATCCAGCACCACCCAAAGGACAACCAGGACCAGGACAGCCCATGAGATGCACCAGCACTTCCAATTCCCATATCTCTTGCTCTGGGTTAACTGCCTCAGTGTGGATATAACTCATTCATCAGGATCTTAAGCTAGCCACCCAACTCTGCCTGCAATACTGATAAAGAAAGTATAACTACTATTACAAATGAAGAAACGTAATAGTCCTGCTCTCCTGGAACAGAGCGCCTGAGGCACAATTTCTGAAGTTTCTCTGCCCAGGTAAAAGGGATTCCTACTTGGTAACAAGAACAGCCAATGTACCTGGGACGTGGCCATCAGCACTACAGCTTCCATGCCCACCTCCTCATGACACTTCCTCGAGTAACAGGAGAGTCCTGAGAAGCAAAGTTGCAAAAGAGAAACACAAGTTACAAAAATTGTACTTTCATCCCCTAAATCTGATATACTTGCTAAATATCATTTAGAACTAACAGAATTTGGAACTGTAAACTATTACAAATTCCCTCTTAAAGTAAAAACAAAAAGCAAAACTTGACCTAACATTCTCACTGCACATGTAAGAATTATGTTCTATCCAGCTGCTCAAAGGAAGCCAGAACCTTAAAGTATATGAGGAACATGATGACCCACTGCCAGCTTGAGGATGGAAGGTGCAGGTGACAAGGATGTGGTCCTAGGATCCCCAAAGTTTGTGTGGGCAGCACATGAGGAGGGATAGGAAAGGGAATCCTGGTAAGGGTGAGCCAAGCGAATTTTCCCTAAGGCCCAGCCCAGAACTCAGTAACATGGGTGCCTTGACCTCTGCCCCTGGACCCTGGGTGTGGGCCCCAGCCAACTGAGGCTTCAGACCTACCCTTCTGGGAGCTAACAGTGCTCTCTAAAGTTATTATGTGTTGGGAAATTTTGTTAAAAGTAAAATAGAAAATGAATACAGTCCATTTTTTTCTTTAAAATAATTAGGACATGTTATATACATATACCAACTTCCCAAAATAAATGTAATCATTCGGTACCACATGTACTAATAAAAATTTAAAACTGTTTAAAGATAATTTAAGTATTAAGATAGATAGTAGATAAAATTTTTTTACACCTATACAATTAACTTTCCTGGTTATAGATCCATATTTCATTTGTTTCATTTCCTTTCTTCCTGAAGAACATTCTTTAATATTCTTGATAATGGGGGTCAGTTGTAATTCTTTCAGTTTTTGTGTGACAATATCCTTACTGTACTCTTTGGGTTTTTTTAAATGGTTTTATTGAGTTACAATTTATATTATAATTTTCCCATTTAAGTTAATAATTTGATAGTTTTGGTAAACTACAGAATTTTTAAAACTGTGTAAAATATACATAACATACGAGTTGCCATTTTAACCATTATTAGGCATACATTTCAAAGGCTTTACATCCACAATACTGTTCAACAATAAGCATTAGTTTCAAATTTTTTCTCATTATTGCAATCAGAAACTGTAACCATTAGGAAAAAATTCCTCATCCTCTCTCCTAGCCTGGTAAGCTCTGAGGTACTTTCCATCTCTAGAAATTTGTCCTTCTAGATATTCCATGTATGCAGAATCCTGTAACATGCATCCTTGTGTCTAGCTTTAGTTTGCCTAGCATGACTCTTCTAAGATTCATCCATGTTGTGGCACACATTAGAACTTTAAGCCTCAATCATATTCCACTGTGAACATAGTCCACATTTTGTTTATCTACTGTTATCCATTTTGCTTATCCATCTGCTGATGGGCACTTGGGTTATTTCTTTTAGTTATTGTGAATGTTTACAGGAATATAGGTGTACAAATACCTAAGTCCATTCTCAATCCATTTAGGCATATATTCAGGGTTACATGGTTTTATGAACCCAGGGCCTTTTGTACTGAGTTACAGTCCCAATCCTTTTTTTTTTTTTTTTTTTTTTTAGATAGCGTCTCACTAAATTGCCCAGTCTGAGATCACTCTTGTGATACTCCTGCCTCAGTCTCCTAGAGTAATGGGATTACAAGTGTGCACCACCATGCTTAACTTGTTCAACTTTTTGAGAGATCACCAGACTATTTTCCATAGCAACAGCTTCATTTTTACATTCATAGAAATATGCAAGTTACATTCCAGAAGTATGTAAGTTTCCAATTTCTCCACATCTTTGTTAAAACATTTTTCCATTTTAAAAATTATAGCCATCAAAAAAGGAATCCTCCTGCATTGGTGGTAATGCAAACTAGAACAACCATTATGGAAGTCAGTATGAAGCGTTCTCAAAGAAATGAAATTAAAATTCCATGTGAAGCAGCTATCCCCTTGCTAGGTAACTTCCCCAAAGAGCTTAAGTCATCACACTACATCAATTTTTGGGTACCATGTTTACAGCAGCAATTAATTATAATTCACAACAGGTAAACCCTGAAAGTAGTCTGTCTACCTATCAACAGATAATTAGATAGACAAAATATGGTAACTATATATCTTACTTTTCTCTCCTTGCTGAGACTAAATAACTGACACCTAAAGTTAAATGGGAAAAGGTTTCTTTATATCATATTTTGTAGATGTTTCAGTCCTCCAAGGCAGGGTAGCTCAGCAAAGAATCATTCATGGCAGGCAGAGAGTAGCAAAGCAAGCAAGAGAAGGAATAAAATAGGCCTCTTTTTGTCCCTTATGTTGTATCCAGGCTATGAGGATTAGGGCAGTGCTTAACCAATCAGTGGACTAATTTAGTAATCATCCACCCTTAATCCTAGTGAAGCAAAAATCCTGACCTAACTGCAGCCATTTTATTCAACAAAGCTGCAGTTATTCTTTTCTGTCACTGAACTCAGATAAATCAAATGATTTGTCATTAAACTTCTTTCTACATACAACATACAACTACATACAACAATGGTCTACAATGCTTCTACATACAACATACAACATATAACTACATACAACAATGCTCACTATAAAATACCAATTGTAATATATAACCTTCAGCTAAAAGCTTATCTCATTCCTGTAACTTCTATTTGCCACCCTATAAATAAGACAAATTCTATATAACCAGGGCCTCAGACTCAGAGATTACTCTTCTTGGATCTACTAAAATTTCCTTTTTTCTCCCGAGCCCCCAGCCACTGTTGGCTCAATTTTTCCCTCAACTAAGGACTAGCTCCTTTAGTCCTAGCATTGTACCATCACACTCTAGAATCAGCCCCAATTATGACTGCATGAGGCTATGGGGGCTGGGTCATCTAGACAGAACCATAACACTAAATATAATGGAATACTACTCAGCTATAAAGAATGACAAACATGAGGCATTTAGGAAAGTGGATGCTTCATTTAGGAAAATGGAAAATATAATGTGAAATAAGTCAGACACAAAAGTTTAAATATCATATGGTATTTCTCATTTGAATGAAGTGTGAACAAAGAAAATGATGAGACAGCCAGGGATTTAGCTCAGCGCATAAGCACCTGCCTGGCCAGTGTGAGGTTGTAAGTTTGATTCCCGGTACCAAAAACAAACAAACAAACAAAAAAATACAACAACAACAACAAAAAAAACTAAGTGTAGAAAATGATAAGACAAAAATGGCTAGAAAAGAATAAGGGGATGTATCTCATTCAACAGGGAAGTAGTTCAAGGAAACAAGGAGAGGGATGAGGAGGAAGGAAAGAGGAAGAGGAAATGAGAGGAATAAAGATGGGCCATGTACAAAATTCTAATAACTCCAATCAATGGCAATACCATATGCCACAACATAAGCTAAGACAATATCAACAAGTACAAAAAACGTGACACTGATGGGGAAAAGAGAAAGGAAAGGGAATTAGAAAAAAAAGCTCTAGCGTGTACATTTAGCTTCTCACCGACTATACACTCTGCATGACTTGCAAGCATGTACTAATAAAATAAAAAATTTTTTAGAAAGAGGCCTACTAAAACTGGTCTTAAGAAGTTTAATTGTTCTCCTCCTTGTTTAACTGCTCCTGATGGGCTAATCTGCCTTACAGGACTTAAGACAAGCCTAGGCCACATCTGATATCAACTATAACTAAAAAATGATAGAAGCTTAGCTTTTTGGATCACTTGGTGTAACAGTTTATAACCACTTGCAGTCACTGTTCCTGTAATTCATATATTTGGACATGCATTTTCCTAATGACTAATAATATTGAGTGTATTTTTGTATGTTTATTGGCCATTTGTAAATCTTTAGAGTTGTCTATTCCTTTGCCCATTTTTTAAATTGGGTTATCTTTATTACTGTTATAGAGCTGTATTCTCTATATATTCCACCTACTAAACCTTTACCAGACCTATGATTTGTAGATATTTTATCTATTCTCTAGGTTGTCATCATTTTTGAATGATTTTTTTGCTAAGTATAAGATTTATAAAGCTTTTAGCACCTCATAAATATAGCTCCACTTTTCTTATCTGTATTATTTATAAGAAATCTCATATCACCCTTTCTCCTCTGTACATAGCATGTACTTTTCCTCTGGCTGCTTTCAAGATTTTATCCTTTAACATAATCTGATTTTAATCCTTCTTGGTGTAGATTTATGTGTTTAGGTTTCCTCTTGTTTCTTGACCTGTGGGTTTACAGTTTCATGAAATTTTGTGTTTTCAGCATATGTATGTATATATATATACACACACATACATCCTTCGAAATTCCATAAATACACCACATATATATAGTCTTTTACTCTTCCCCTCTTTTGCTATTCCAGTTACCACGATGCATATTTTACTTATCAATGGGATTGGGGACTGGTCAAAGAACTGCATCACTAGGTGATTTCATTGTCGTGGGAACCCATTTACTTAGGCAAAACTTAATGGTACTGGTTAATCTTCACCACTGCCTCTGGATGCAACCGAGATGCGGTAAACAAGATGAATGAAGCTGTCGCATTGACCATGGGATACTATTTAACAGGAAACTTTTTTATAGGGCATATTCTCTAAAATAGAATTAATTAAACTAGTAATGCAGCCATTTAATTATCAAGTGTTATACACTGTTCATAATTGTACTTGCTATTACACTTTTTATGTGATACTGTGGATCAAACCCAAGGCCTTCTGCATTCTAGGCAAGTGCTCTAGGATATAGGACACTGAGCTACACGCCAATCTTCTTTTTGATACAGGGTCTCAGTAAATTGCCCAGGCTGGTTTCAAACTTGCAATCTCCCAGGCTCAACCTCAACACTGCTGAGATATCAGGTGTGCATCACTACACTCAGCTATGATATACTTTTATATGACTGGCATTACAGGTTTATGTAATGCACTGTGCAACAACAGTATAACACGCTATATATTTACCACATCACTAATAGGGACTATTCAGCTCCATCATTTTATGAGACCACTGTGGTATGTTCAGTGTGTCAATGACCAAAATGTTTATGCAGCACAGGACTGTACTAATATGGTAAGGAACCTGAAGTTGTCCACAACTCACTACAGCTCCTTCCATTTATTTATTTTCTCTGCATTTCATTTTAGAAAGTTTTATTTTCTTCTGGAAGGGTAACCTGCTGTTAATCCAGTGTATTTTCATTTCAGACAAGTTTTTCTCTCTGGAATTTCAATTTTGTTCTTTTATATTTACTATTCCTTTACTTTACAATATGAAATAACTTTTATTGTCCTACTCTGTAAATTGTTATAATTGTTCTCATTGTGGGTCATGTTCTCCGGCCTCTGTGCATATCTGTAAGGTCTGACCAGTTGCTCAGTATCTTGAGTTTTATCATGTTGATGGATATGTTTGTATTCCTATTCCTTGGTTTAGAGGTCATTTGGAAAAAGCTTCGTCTTTTTTGGCCTTATTCTTATAATGTGTTAGGTAGACTTACCAGTACTTAGCTAAGGGGGCAGGAAATTGCTGGTCACTAATACATTTTTAATAGGTCTTATTTTTAAAAACTGCACATGGGGCCAGGGATTTAGCTCAGTGGCATAAGTGCCTGCCTGGCAAGTGCAAGGTCATGAGTTCGATCCCCAGTACCACAAAAAAAAAAAACAAAAAAAAAACTGCACATGGCCTTTAAAAGACAAAGTTCATCTCAATGCCTCTCCCAATTTTTTTTAAAATAAAAATTAGCTTGCAGCAGGCCTCACTTCATCCTAATTTCCCTTGACAGCCACTTCTGGGTAAATGAGGCCATTACCTAACCCAGTGGTTCTCAACCTTGATTGCACATGGGAACTGCCAGGTGTTTGTTCCACACTGAGACTTATTTCATGTGGAGGGGCTGGATTTTTTTCACAAGCTCCCCATAATTCATACGTGCAGCTAAGTTTGAGAACCCCCTGATCTAAGCCATTATTCTCTATTTAATCTTTACTTTCTACCACTTCTTGGGAGATCCAGTTACCAGTTACAAAGGGATCCTTTTATTCAGGTGGCCAGTGCAGACATCTCTGGAGTTCTGACAGTCATCCAAGGACAGAGATACTGAGGGAAGTTGTTTGTTCCTGGGGGAACCATTGGCATGTTGATAACTATCTCACTGTTAGAAATCTGAATAGTCCTCTCCCATTTGAATAAATAATTACTGAATACTGTGTGGCTGGCTGTGTACCAGAACTTGAGGATAAAAATGTGAAAACTGACATATGCTTTGGTGGGAGGCCCAACCAGAACACAGAGACACAAGACAGCTGACCCAGGTCTTGCCACTTGCACACACACCTTTGGAGGATGGCGTAATCAGAAAGGAGCAAGGTGGAAGTGTCTGAAGCCGCAGGGAGGAGCTAGCAGTTGCGCTCTGGAAAACAATAGACTACCAGTCACAGCCCCCAAAATCCAGAGGCCAACATTAGTTTCATCCCCAGAACATTTCTGGATTCTAACATGGACACTATCAAAGAATTCTACAGGCCAGAGGTATCTTATTACTTTTATTCTCCCATTTGTCTGATTGGCTATCTCTTTCTTATCTGGTTGGATGTCATATTGTTTTCTTTGTATTTTGTGGGGTTGTTTTTTGGGGGGGGTTTTTGTTTTGTTTTTCCTCTCCTTTCTCTGGTCTTTTTTTTTCTTCTTTTCTTTCCATTCTCTTTGTTCCTTCTATTTTTCACTATTTAGGTATCTTACCTTTCTTTTTCATTTTCCTCTATTGCTCCTCTTTCTTTCCTTGACCACTTCTTGAATTTAAACTTTCAAGTGAGTAAACACTGTCTCTTCACTTTCTAAATACTCCTTCATATTCTGTTTCATTCTTTCCTTCCTGTGGCCTCCAGTTTCCCAAAACTCAGGTGATCATCCTCTAGCCTTGATTCTACTATACTTGACCTCATTCATCACTATCCTGTCCCCTATCCATCTTAAAGCCCCCTCCCTGAACAGAAGGGTGAAATCACTCCAATACAGGGAAAATCACTGCATGCAAGTACATGATATATGTCTGATTTTGTTAATATAATTTTAGAGTTTGCTTCTGTGGTTGGAAGTAGCAGGTTAATGGCTACCATAGTTTCTCAGTACCTAAGCTGTACTTGAAATTGCTATTACTAACTGTACTACTTTAGCCAGGATATAATACATGTTATAATCATTTTTCCCCTGTATGATAACACTGTGACTGTATGGGATCATAATCATCACCACAGCCCAGTACCAAAGGACTGGGTGCTGAGGCAAATAGTAACTTTGCATCCCTTCCAAATTGGGAAGGTAGCTTCTTGGCATAGTTATAAAGAACCACTTATATTTAGAGGACATCCCTTAAGAACAGACATCCCCTAGGGAAGCCTCAATACTAGTGATAAAGTTATTTATCATAAGAAATTGTCAACAACATAGAAACATAGGCAACAACATAGAAAATCAAATAAAATAAAAAAGAGAGAATAGAATATGATAAGATACAGAAGCAAAATACAACCCCAGACCCTCAGCCCACCCAGGACAAGCCTGTAACACAATGAGAAAGATGAAATTGGAAATCAAACACTAGAATTTTCTGAACTGACAGCAACACAAGTGAAAAAACAAGTGGGGGCTGGGGATTTAGCTCAGCAGCATAAGCACCTGCCTTGCAAGCACGCGGTCGTGAGTTAGATCCCTGTTACCAATAAAAAAAAAAAAAGAATCAAAAACAAATGGAAAACATTACAGAGAAAACAATCTCTCAAGTACAAGAAGAAATCATGCTTAAAATCAAAGCTATTAGAGAAGACACAGATAATAGAATAGATGAGCTTAGAAAAACAATGGGAACAAAAATGCCCAACATAGTAAAGAAATAGAATCCATGAAACAGATCCAAAAAGAAACAGATCCAAGAGATTAAAACAGCCATTGAAAGTATATGCAACAGACTGAAGGAAGGAGAGGATAGAATATCAGATATTGAGGACAGAATTATAGCTAATGATCATGAAAAGAAAGCTATCTTAAAATAGCAAGAGACTATGAAGATCAATACAACAGCTACAAGACAAAGCAAAGAAGAATAATAATGTAAGATTGACTGGCATCAATGAGAAAGGTGAAGACAGTGCAAATGCCATTAAAAACAAACAAACAAAAAATAACTTAACAGAAATAATGACAGAAAACATCCCAAATGTGTAAAAAGAATTTGACATACAAATAAGTCCAAACAGTCTGACCAAAATAAAACTACACCAAGACATATAATAATCAAGATTCCAAAAATTTAGCACAAGAAAAGAATATTAAAAGCTATTAGAGAAAACAAACAGATCACCTACAAAGGAAAGCCCATCAGAATCACAGCAGACTTCTCAACACAAGCCCTCAAGTTAATACTTCAAGAGCTTTCTAATTACTCCTTCATATTCTGAAAGAAAAGTCCTGAAAGAAAAATAATTTTCAACCCAGATTGATGTACCCTGTAAAATTATCTTTCAAAATTAATGGAGAAAGATACTTCCATAACAAAGAACAACTTAAGAAATTTATGACCCCCAAACAAATCCTACAAAGAATACTGTAAGATAGTCTAGACAGAAATAACAACAGCAACAGGAACCCAGCAAAAAAGCAGGGGAAGCTATTCTGGTTTTAAATAGTGTAAACTTCAACTGACAATTATCAAAAGACATAAAGAAGGTCACTACATACTCATTTTGAGAAAACTTCAAGAGAAAGAGATAATAATCATAAATATATATGCACCAAATATGGGAGCATCCAACTATATAAGACAATTATTAATAGACATGAAAAATCAAGTAAGTAATAAAAATTGTAATGGAGACCTTAATACTCCACTGTCGCAAAAAAGTAGATTGACTAGACAAAAAAAATCAGCAAAGAAGTATCAGAACTGAACCAAACCTGTGAACAAATGAACTTAGCAGTGTTTTTAGAGTGTTCCACCCAGTATCATCAGAATACACATTCTTCTCAAATGCACATGGCACATTCTCTAAAACAGATCATGCACTAGCCCACAAAATATGCTTAAGTAAATACAAAGGAGTTGAAATTATCCCATGCATATTACTGACCATAGTGCAATAAAACTGGAAATTAATGGCAAAAGACATTGCAAAAAATCCATAGGTACATCGAAATTAAATAACACCCTTTTAAACAACCAATGGGTCACAGGTGAAATTAAAGAAGAAATTAAATAATATTTACAACTAAACAAGAATGCAGATACAACATATCAAAACTTATGGGACATAATGAAAACAATCCTAAGAGAGAAATTTGTAACAGTAAATTGGCACATCAGGAAAACAGAATGATCGCAAATAACCTAATGTTGCACCTCAAGTTTCTACAAAAAAAAAAAAAAAGAGCAAGATAAGCCCAAAGCATATAGAATACAGAAAATTATAAAGATCAGAGCAGAAATTAACACAGTGGACACTAAGAAAATACAAAGAATTAATGAATTGAAGAATTGGTTCTTTGCAACAATAGATAAAATTGATAAACCCTTAGCTGACCTTATCAAAAACAGAAGTGATTCAAATTCATGCATTGAGGAATAAAAGGGGTGAAATCACTACAGATATTGTGGAAATTCAGAAGGTCATCAACAACTACTTCAAAAATCTTTACTCTCATAGGATGGAAAACACAGAAAAAAATGGACAGATACCTAGATATGTATAAATTACTAAAGCTAAATCAAAAGACATTAAATTTCTGAATAACCCAACATCAGTTAATGAGATTTAAAATGTAATTAAAAACTTAACAACAAAGAGAAACCCATGTCCTTATGGGTTCACTGCTAAATTCTACAAGCAATTTAGAGACAATTTAATTCCAATACTCTTCAAACTCTTTAATGAAATTGAAGTGAAGCAATATTTCCTAACTCATTCCTGGAGGCAAGTATTATCCTGATACCAAAACCAGAGAAAGACCCAATCAATAAAGAGAACTACTGACCAATCTCTCTAATCAACATAGATGTAAAAATCCTCAGTAAGATACTACAAACAGAATGCAGAAAATCATCAAGAAGATTATATATCATGACCAAGTGGGATTCATCCCATGAATGCAGGGATTGTTCAACATACGCAAATCAATAAATGTAATACACCATATCAACAAAGCCAAAGACAAAAATCACACGATCATTTCAATAGATACAGAAAAAGCTTTTGAAAAAGTCCAACACTCATTCATGATAAAAACCCAACAGAAAATTGCAATAGATGGTCTTTTATCTCAACTTGATAAAAGCCATCTACAACAAAACAACAGCCAACATCATAATAAATAGACAAAAAGTGAAAGTTTTCGGTCTAAATCAGGAACAGGACAAACATGTCCACTATTATTACTGCTATTCAATATAGTTGTAGAAACATTATCCAGAGCAATTAGAAATGAAAGGAATAAACATAGGAAAGGAAAAAGTTAAATTATCATTATTTGCAGATGACATGATACTCTACATAGAAGACTCCAAAAACTTCATCAAAAGACTTCTAGATTTAATAACCAAATTCAGTAGCATAGCTAGATACAAAGTCTATGCTCAAAAATCAATAGAATTCCTGTACACAAACAACAAACTCACTGAGAGAGAAATTAGGGGAACCACATTATTCACAATAACATCCAAAAAAATGAAATATTTAAGAATCAATCTAACAAAAGAAGCAAAAGATATATGCACTGAAAATTAAAGTACTCTGAAAAGGGAGACTGTATCAGAAAATGGAAAGGTATCCCTTGCTCATAGATAGAAGAACCAACATAGTGAAAATGGCCATACTTCCAAATCATTATACAGATTTAATGCAATCCTTATCAAAATACCATTAGCATACCTCAAAGACTAAAGAAAATATTCCTAAAATTCATTTGGAACCAGACAAGACCTAGAATAGCAAAGGTAACCCTGGGCAACAAAGACAAGACAGGGGGCATCACAATCCCTGACTTGAAATTATACTACAAAGCTACTGTGATAAAAACAGCATGGTAATGATAAAAAAGACCCAAAGATCAATGGAACAGATTAGAAGATGCAGAAACAACTCCATACACACTAAGCCTTATCTTTGACAAAGGTGCCAAACACATTCACTGGAAGAAAGACAGCCTTTTTAATAAATGGTGTTGGAAAAACTGGCTTTACATGCTGAAGACTAAAACTAGACCCATGTCTATCACCATGCACTAAGGTCAAAATGAATCAAAAATCTAAAAATATTAAAACAAAACACTTAACCTATTAGAAGGGAAAGTTGGTAGAAATCTTGAAGACATAGGTATAGGCAGACTCTATGAACAAAACCCAAACTGTATATGAAATACTTCAAAAAATCAACTGGGATGTCATCTTATTAAAAAATTTTGCACATCAAAAGAAATCACCAACAGAGGGAAAACACAACCCACAGAGTGGGAAAAAAATTTTACCCAATGGCCCTCAAACAAAGGACATTTAGAACATATAAAGAATTGAAAAAAATCAATCCCCCAAATTCAAAGATCAAATCCAAAAATGGGCAACTAAGATGAAAACATACTTTGCAGATGAAGAAATACAAATAGTAAATAAATATATGAAAAATGTTCAACATCACTGGTATTTCAAGAGATGCAAATTAAAACACTGAGATTCCATCTCACCCTGCAAAGAAAGGCTATCATTGAGAAATCAACCAGTGATTGAAATGCTGTGAAATTTTGTTACAGTTTTTTTTCTTCTCCTCCTCCTCCTTCTTCTTCTATTTATCTTTGAATAAAATAGATTAGGAAAAAAACACAAGAAAAAAAAAGAAATCAAACAGTAACAAATGCTGGAGGGGTTGCAGGAAAAAAGGACCCCTTCTCCACTATTAGCAGCAGTGTAGACTGGTGCAACCACTGCAGAAATTAGTGTGGAGATTCCTCAAAACACTAGGATCAGAGGTTCCATTCAACTCAGCTAGTCCCCTTCAGGGTATTTTTCCACAAGAATTAAAAACATACCACAGTGATATATGTGCATCCCATGTTTATATAGCAACACAATTTGTAATAGCTAAGTCTTAGAAACAACTCAAATGCCCATCAATTGAGGAATGGATAAAAAGATGTAGTATTTTTAAATAATGGAGTACTACCCAGCTATAAAGAAAGATAAACCTGAGACTTTTACAGATAAATGGATGTAATTTGAGAACATATTCACAAGTACCATAAATCAGATTCACATGTGTAAACATCATATTGTCTCCGGTGTAAGAAGCTGAAAGAGTAAATAGCATCCAAAATGTACAACAGATATTGGGAAATGGAAAGAAACTGTTCAAAAGGAAAGAGAAACTGAGATGAGGGTAAGGAGAAAAGGGAAAAGAATATAAGTCTCCCTAGTGTAAGAAATGGTAGAAGTACATAAGATTCTATGGTAATCATAGTTCCCCCATTATATTGCTTTGAAGTTTTATAATGTTTTCATTCATTGGTTGGAATGGTTTTATTCTGTTTTGTTTGATCTTATAATGTGTGATGGTATGAACAGCTACTTTGAAGAAAACAAGACATTATGGCAGCCATTGCTGATTTAATATTATCTTGTTTTGAAGTCCTACCATGCTTTTGTTCTTCTATTAGCATTGATTCTATCATGTTGTGCCTTACTGGATTTTAATATGTGTAATAATATAAACAAACTTTTTATGGAAAATGAGATAATATAGTAGCCATTGTTCATTTTCTGTTATTTGGTTCAGAATGCCTTGTAATACTTTCATTCTCTTGAATGGTTTTATTCTATTTTGTTATGTTTGATATTATTGTATGTGAAGCTATGCTCAACTATTTCAAAGAAAGAGACATTATGGCAGCTACTGTTGATATCCAATTGTCTTGTTGTGAAGTGCTGTGTTGTGTGCATTGTTCTATTCTGATCTGCTTTATTCTGTTCTCTTTTGTTTTATTCTCTTTAAAATAAAATATATACATACACACACATACAACATAGTTAAGATAGTTATACTACTAATTTCTACTAGTTCATTGAAAAGAAAGGTTTGTGCTTATATTATCTGATCAATTTTTCATGCCTATTATCTTGTAATCTGAGCAACTACTTTGAAGATAACAATACACAATGTATTAACTATTGTTACTATCTTACTATCTTGCTTTGAAGTTTTGTACCATTGTTTTTCTCCTTTAAAATAAAAAAATAAAAATAAAAAAATGTGAAAATTTATCCCTGCCCTCAAACAGCAGAGTGGAAACTGAGAATGGACACCACAGAACAAATCATTGCTATTACAGCTCCAAGCCTGAGCAGCCACAGCAATACATAAAATGCCCAGCACAGACTAGTGCTTTATAGGATCAGCCCACATCTCAGCACTGCCTGGGTAGGTAAAGGAGCCTGGTAACTAATGTGAGCAAAGGCATCACCCAGAAGATGTTAGGGGAAGAGGCTCAATGCTACAGCGGCATGGAGCACAGACACAAAACACTAAGAAAACAAACACAGAGGTGTGGACAGCCAGACCGAGGCTTTGGGCACAAAGCCCAACAGGGCATTCTCAGAAGTGGGACTCTTCTTGATGAGAAACAACAGCAGTGTCCTAAAAATGCCAACAGTTGAGTGACGGGCTACAGGAAAACATAAGGCAGCAAAGAAGCTAGGCAGAAGCCTGATAGTCATCCAGAAGATGGGCACAAAGGGTTATCACAGGGGCCAGGAGCAGCACTTCTAGGAGGTGGGTATATCCTAGACACTGATGGATAGGGCTGTGGGGAAGGACCAGTGGCTTCCATGACCAAGCCAAGAATAGCATATGGGGAGGAGTTAGGATGACAGGAAGTATGGGATGGGACTGGCACCTAGGAGCAGACACAGAGAGGGCATAGCCAGAAGTGTCACTTGGATATGAAGCTATCAAATTGTGCCATCTACCTCCTCGTTTCTCTTGTCTATACCCACTCACAGTACTTTTCAACAGATGCACAGAAGCTCACCTTTTCCAGACTCTTGTCACAGATTTAAGAGACACAGGTGAAACAGACGGATAGAGAGAAAACCCTAAAAGAGACCATACAATCTCACTAACAACACCACAACATCATTCATATAAAGCCTACTAATAATCAGTGATATTTAATAAAGCTAGCAAATAGCCATATCAGATAAAAATATGGCAAAGATAACTTGAAAAATAAATTAAACTATAGGGCCAGGATTAGATCGTTGAGAAAATCAACATGGAGGAAAAGAGAAGACCAGATGCTAGCACAAAATCAACAACAAGGACAAGATCCAAAAGAGGGACTTTCTAGAAGGGCAGCATCAAAACAGAACAGATGAATCCCATGGTAAGTATGAAGCTAGAGATGGCAAAGAAAAAGAACAGAGCTAGAAGAGGTGGTAGGCTCCAGTGGAGAAATGTGTGTCTGTGCACAGTGAGGAATGGCAGTAGTAGAGAGTCAGGGAGAAGCTGGGGTACAGAAACCAGGATTGTGAAGGAGAAGGAAATACCTCATTTGCTCCTGCACTGTACAAATCAGGATAAGTGGGATCCTGACAGCTCAATAAAAATGTCAGTGAAGGCTGGCCATAAGCTCCAAGGACAGTATGGGTCTGGGTAAAAAATAATTGACTGATAAGATATGACAAAACACAAGTCAAGATTACAGAGAGTAAATTCCTCACATCCATCAGCTTGCTATACTCTCCTCTGGCAGCATTTGCTGCTTAGCACAAGTGAAGACACACAAAGGAATGAACCTAGATTGGAGTTTGTATGTGTAGGCTCCAAACAATGAGAAGGGAAGGCACCTAGTGTGACAGAATCATATGATGTGGCACAAATACAAGAGGATCCAGGTTAGGTATGATGGTACACACCTGTAATTTCAGTACTCTGAGAGGCTGATGCAGGAGAATCACAAGTTCAGGCACATCTTCAACAAGTTAGCAAAACCCTGTATCAAAATAAAAAATAAAAGGGCTGGGGATTATAGCTCAATATGAAGAAGCTAGGTTCAATCACCAGTACTAGAAAGAGAGGGACAGAAAGGGAGGGAGACAGACAGAACAAATAAAAATATGAACCTAGGAATGAGCTAGACTTGAGGGAAACATCAAAGTGCAAGTACAGTAACAACCAAGGTACAAAGGAGCCAAGAGCCCAGAGGCAACAGTCAAGAGGAAGAACACTGGGGCTTAACGTTCTAGAGGCTACATTATTTGGAGATGTCAGAAATGTACAGGAGCAGATGGCATAAGCAGTATGCTGTGAAGAGCACCAGAGGACAACATCAAGCCTGAGGAAGCTTGGCTCACACAGCAAAGTCCTAGAAATCTGCAACCCTCAGAGGAAAGTTGTTCCAAATCCTCTGCCCGGCGATGTCCAGCATTACTGTTTTCCTGGTTTTGGCTGCAGAAGCACAATGGATCTTGGCCTTCAGGAAGCATTCTTTTCCTGGGTCACGGCAGAGAGCTCGGAGCCCATCTTCCTATTTGGTCACTGCAGTTTAGGAAACAAAAGAAAGGTGACAGGCAGTCCTGGTGCTCTGGTATCCAATAACTTTCCCAGTAAGACAGGGCAAACTATGAAGGATGTCCGTAATATAAACAGAAAGATCGAAAGGTATTCAGATAGCTCACAACAGTGACCAAAGGTCCCCAATACATGAGGCTCTTTTTTAGGTGTTAGGAATTTGAACAATACTAGACATTGTCAAATTCCAGGACCCAGTGCAGTAAACACCATTCCACACCATGACCTTTAAATTTGCAAAGGGGATTTTTACCTTCAGAGGTAAAATTTTACCTTGGAGGTAAAATCTTCTGGGAGGCGAACATGGTAACTCAGTATGAGAATATGAATATTACAGTAAAGCCTGCATTTTCTACCACATGTAGCCACCAAAAAAAAAAATTTTAACTTAGAGACGCTAGGCAGTTGCGCACCCCTGAACCGCGAACCAGGGGCGCCCCGGGAGCACCGCCCGGTTGGGCCGGCAGCCACGCAGCCAGGAGGTCTCACATGTGGAATAAATGACAGTTTCCAGTTTTAATTTCCAGAGCTGCAAGCTGAGGCCACACAGCAAGGAACCGGCCATGAATGGTGGCCCTTCATGACACTCTGCTGCTTGGAGCCAGCCAAGTGTGGACTGAAACCTCCAAAATTGGAACTGAGCCGAAGCCTGCATCAGGGGTAAGCTGCCCAGAACCTCCACCGTGGGCCCACCCTGCCTCTGGGAACTGAGCGGAAGCCTGCATCAGGCACAGGCTGCCCAGAACCTCCACCTTGGGCCCGCCCTGCCTCCAGGAACTGAGCAGAAGCCTGCATCGGGGTAAGCTGCCCAGAACTTCCACCGTGGGCCCGCCCTGGTGGACCCGCCCTGCCACCGGGAACTTAACAGAAGACTGCATCAGGGGTAAGCTGCCTGGAACCTCCACCATGGGCCTGCCCTGCCACCTGGAACTCAGTGCAAGCCCACCTCAGGGGTAGGCTACCCTGAACCTCCCCTGTGGGCCTGCCCTGCCACCAAGAACATGGAGGAGGCCCACCCAAGACTGAAAACTGCCCTGGACTGCTACAGATGGGCCCGCCCTCCCACCTGGAACAGCAGAAGATCTCAGCGGTATCCAGTTAGAGTGAGAAAATTTGGAACTTTGCTCCCAGGTGGTGAATTTGGACTACACCGGATTGACTGTATCAATGTGGTGAGTATACCCCTAAAATAGAGGTGTTCAGGGGATAAATAGGGTCAGTAGTAAAACCCCCTCCAAATGACTTTGGTGTGTCTGAAAAGGGTGTGTGATACCCTCCTACATATAGAAAACACCAGGCAGAGTGAAAATGACAAAATGGAAAAGCAAAATGCAGTCTCAAACACATAGTTCACCAGAAGCAAGTATAGGAGACAATGAAATAGAGGACCCCAAAAGTAACACACTGGGAATCTCTGAAAAGATAGCCAGTGAAATAAAAAAACAACTGCATCAGACTATAGAGGAAATCAAATCAGAAGTAGTCTCCCATGTAAAAATAGAAATAACAACTTTAGTAAAGGAATTGTTGAATGCAGCTAAAGAAGAACTAGAGAGAAAAGTATATGAGCATGGGAAACTGATTGAAACTTTGAATGAACAATATAGAAAACAAGCAGAATTCATGAAACAAACTCAAAGAGACATCCAAGAAACAAAAAATTCTATTGAAAGCGTGCAAAACCGCCTAAAGGAAGCTGAGGATAGGATTTCGGACCTTGAGGACAGGATCACAGTTAGTGATCAGGAAAGGATAGAACTTTTAAAAATAAAAAAGCAGCATGAAATGACAATCCAGAAGCTTCATGATGATGCCAAAAGCAACAATATAAGAATAATGGGCATTAGCGAAGATACAGGAGTGCAGGCCAATGACATACATAAAGTATTTACAGAAATAATAGCAGAAAATTTCCCAAACATGGGGAAAGAATCTGATATGCAGATAAGTGAGGCATATAGAACACCAAACAGTCACAATCAACATAAATCCACACCCAGACACATAATAATTAAGATCTCAGACATATGGCATAAAAACAGAATATTAAAAGCTGTCAGAGAAAAGACACAACTCACCTATCAGGGAAAGCCCATTAGAATAAAGCTGTCAGAGAAAAGACACAACTCACCTATCAGGGAAAGCCCATTAGAATCATGGCAGACTTTTCAGCACAAACCCTCAAGTCAAGAAGAGCTTGGAATGAGGTATTTCAAGCCCTGAAAGAAAACAATCTTCAACCCAGACTGATGTACCCAGCAAAACTTTCATTCAAATTGAATGGAGAAACAAGATACTTCCATGACAAAGAGCAACTGAGGAAATTCATGTCTACCAAACCAACCCTAGAAAGAGTACTGAAGGACATACTAGACAGAGATAAAAATGACTACAATCCCCAAAACAACAACAGAAAGAAACGTCCAGGTAAGATAAGCAATTAAACAAGAGGAAAAGCAGAAAGAAACAACTGGAACATAACATGGCAAAGTCGAGCCAGTACATATCAGTGCTATCCATAAATATAAACGGCCTCAATTCACCTATAAAAAGAAATAGATTGACAGAATGGATCAAGAAACAGGACCCCACAATATGCTGTATACAAGAAACACATCTGACCCAAAAGGAAACTCATAGATTAAAAGTCAAAGGATGAAAAACAGTATTCCATGCAACAGGAACCCAGAAAAAAGCAGGGGTAGCTATTCTATTTGCAGACAACGTGAACTTCAAACCTAAAATGATTAAAAGAGGTAGAGAAGGTCACTACATACTTGTTAGTGGTAAAATTCAAGAGGAAGAATTAACAATTATAAATATATATGCACCAAATATAGGAGCACCCAACTATATAAGATAGATACTAATGGACATGAAAAACCAAATACACAAGAACACAATTATAACAGGAGATTTTAACAGCCCATTGTCACTAGACAAAAAGTCAGCAAAGAAATAGCAGAACTGAATCATACCTGTGAGCAATTGGACTTAGTAGATGTTTACAGAGTGTTCCAAACAACCACATCAGAATACACATTCTTCTCAGCTGCACATGGGACGTTCTCCAAAATAGACCATATACTATCCCATAAAACATTCTTAAGTAAATGCAAAGGTACTGAAATCATACCATGCATAATATCTGACCATAGTGCAATGAAATTGGAAATTAATGGGAAAAGAAATTGTAAAACCTATATAAATACATGGAAATTAAATAACAGCCTTTTGAACAACCAGTGGGTGCAGATGAAATTGAAGAAGTAAAACAATACCTACAATTCAATGAAAATATAGAAACAACATACTGTAATCTGTGGGATGCAATGAAAGTGGTCTTAAGAGGCAAATATATAGCAATAAACTGTCATATCAAGAAAACAGAATGAGCACAAATAAACAACCTAATGCTCCATCTCAAGCTTCTAGAATAAGAAGAGCAAGCTAAACCCAAAGCTCATAGAAGAGAGGAAATTGTAAAGATTAGAGCAGAAATCAATGCAATTGAAACTAAAAAAACAATACAAAGAATTAATGAATCAAAAAGCTGGTTTTTTGAGAGAATCAACAAAATTGACAAACCCCTAGCTAACCTTATCAAGAGAAAGAAAGAAAAAACCCAAATTCATGC
>PVLA01004952.1:0-118863 GCA_004027455.1 Hydrochoerus hydrochaeris | reverse complement strand
AATCATGAATACCTACTTTGAAAATCTCTACTCACATAGAGTGGAAAACACAGAGGAAATGGACAGATTTCTAAAAACATATGAACTACCAAAGCTCAACCATGAAGATATAGCAATTTTGAACAACCCAATATCAGCTACTGAAATTGAAAATGTAATTAAAAACTTACCAACAAAGAAAAGTCCAGGTCCTGATGGATTCACAGCTGAATTCTACAAGAAATTTAGAGAAGATTTGATGCCAGTACTCCTTAAACTCTTCAATGAAATTGAAAAAAAAGCAATCCTCCCTAAATCATTCCTGCAGGCAAGCATTACTCTGATACCAAAACCAGAGAAAGATGCAACCAAAAAAGAGAACTATAGGCCAATCTCACTAATGAACATTGATGCAAAGATTCTCAACAAAATACTGGCAAAGAGAATGCAGCAAATCATCAAGAAGATTATACATCATCACCAAATGGGGTTCATTCCAGGAATGCAGGGATGGTTTAACATACGCAAATCAATAAATGCAATACACCGCATCAACAGAGCCAAAAACAAAAACCACATGGTCATCTCAATAGATGCAGAAAAAGCTTTCGACAAAGTCCAACACATGTTCATGATAAAAACCCTCCAGAAACTCAGAATACAAGGTGTCTATCTCAACCTTATAAAAGCCATCTATGACAAACCAACAGCCAACGTTATACTAAATGGACAAAAACTGAAAGCTTCCACTTTAAAATCAGGAACAAGACAAGGATGTCCACTCTCACCACTCCTCTTCAACATAGTTCTGGAAACACCAGCCAGGGCAATCAGATAAGAGAGAGAAATAAAAGGAGTAAAGACAGGAAAGGAAGAAGTTAAATTATCACTATTTGCAGATGACATGATACTCTATATAGAAGACCCAAAAAACTCCATTAAAAGACTGCTAGAGGTAATAAACAAGTTCAGTAGTGTAGCTGGATACAAAGTCAATGCTCAAAAATCAATAGCATTCCTGTACACAAACAAAAAACTCACTGAGAGAGAAATTATGGAAATATCATCCTTTACAATAACATCTAAAAAAATGAAATACTTAGGAATCAACCTAACTAAAAATGTAAAAGACCTATATGCTGAAAATTATACTATGCTGAAAAAGGAGATTGAAGAGGATATTAGAAAATGGAAGGACATTCCTTGCTCTTGGTTAGGAAGAACCAACATTGTGAAAATGGCTATACTGTATCCCAAAACTGTTATACAGATTTAACACAATCCCAATCAAAATACCATTGACATACCTCGCAGATCTAGAGAAAACACTCCTAAAATTCATTTGGAAACATTAGAAACCTAGAATAGCAAAGGCAATTCTAGGCAACAGAAGCAAGGCAGGAAGGATCTCAATTCCTGACTTGAAATAGTACTATAAAGCCACAGTGATCAAATCAGCTTGGTACTGGCAAAGAAATACACCTGAGGGTCAATGGAACAGATTAGAAGATGCAAGCATAACTACAAAGACACTCAGCCACCTGATACTTGACAAAGGGGCTAAATATGTCCACTGGAAGAAGAATAGTCTCTTTAATAAATGGTGTTGGAGAAATTGGCTCTCTACATGCCGAAGACTGAAACTAGATCCATGCATATCACCATACACAAAACTAAACTCTAAATGTATCAAAGACCTCAATATTAAAACAGAAATACTAAATCTACTGGAAGACAAGGTAGGTAGAAGTCTTGGAGACATAGGGGTAGGCAGAGAATTCATGAACCAAACGCAAACTGCAAGGGAAACACTTCAAAGAATCAACAAATGGGATCTCACAATATTGAAAAGTTTCTGCACTTCAAAGGAAATCACCAACAGAGTGAAAAGAAAACCAGCAGAGTGGGAAAGAATTTTAACTAGCAACCCCTCAGACAAAGGACTTGTGTCCAGAATATATAAAGAATTGAAAAACATCAAGCCCCCTAAATTCAAAGACCCTCTCCAAAAATGGGCATCTGAGATGAACACACAGTTCTCAGAGAAAGATATACAAATGGCAAATAAATACATGAAGGAATGTTCACCATCACTGGTCATTCGAGAAATGCAAATTAAAACAGCATTGACATTCCACCTTACCCTGGAAAGAATAGCTGCCATCAAGAAATCAACTTATAACAAATGTTGGCGAGGCTGCGGGGGAAAAAGGAACACTGCTCCATTGTTGGTGGGAATGTAGACTGGTGCAACCATTATGGAAATCCATATGGAGAATTCTCAGAAGACCAGGATTGGAAGTTCCATTCAATCCAGCTATCCCCTTCCTGGGTATTTTCCCCAAAGAACTGAAAAGTTCATATCACAGTGATATATGGGCACCCATGTTCATAGCTGCACAATGTGTGAGAGCTAAATCCTGGAAACTACCAAGATGCCCATCAACTGCAGAGTGGATGAAAAAGATGTGGCATTTTTATACAATGGAATATTACTCAGCTATAAAAAGGATGCTCTTGAGGCTTCATAGGCAAATGGAGACAATTTGAGACTATCCTCATTAGTGAAATAAATAAGAATCATATTTATAAATATCATATTGTGTCTCTAGTGTAAAAAGTAAATAAGAACTACAAATGTAATAAAACCAAAATGTGTAATTGCTATTGTAAAAAAGAGAGGAAAAGAAAGTACTCTAAGGGATATAACTGCATGTAAGTTTCAGTGTGTAAAATAATGACCATATTGCTGAATCTTTGTGGGATCTTTGAGCAAAACTGTTTGTAGTCTGACCGTTTGAATATTTACTATGTACCCTTTAACTCTGTAACTTGAACAACTACATCCAGGATGACAATACGTAATTTATAAATTACTGATTTCTTAGTGAGGCTTTTTCTCATTCTCCTTTTTCTTCCTTTCTTCTAGAATTCTGTATTGTTGCTACCCTTTTTCTGTTTTGTTTTGCTTTTTCTTCTCTTTAAATAAAATTTTAAAAATGTATAATTGCTATTGTAAAAAAAGAGGAAATAGGAAGCATTATAAAAGATATAGCTGCATGTATGTTTAGATGTGTGGGATTGATGACCATATTTCTAGGTTCTTGTTGGATTACTGAACAGATCCGTTTGCACTCTCACTGCTTTAGTGTCCACTTTGTGTGTTTTAATTCTGTAACTTGAATAACTATTTCTAAAAGAACAGTATGTAACGTATCAACTAGTGATTTCTTACTGTTTATCTTCTTTTGTTGAAATTCTGTAATATTTCTACCATTTTCCTGTTTTTTTTCCTCTCTTTAATTAAAAAATGTATATTTACTATTGTAAAAAAGAGAAAATAGGAAGTGCCATAAAAGATATAACTGCATGTATATTTATGTGTGCAGGATTGTTACCCATATTTCTTAGTTCTTGTTTGATTGTTGAACAGATCTGTTTGCAGTCTCATTGCTTGAGTGTCCATTTTGTGTGCTTTAATTTTGTAACTTGAACAACTATTTTTAAAAGAGCAATATGTAATTTATCAGCTAGTGATTTCTTACTGTTTATGTTTTTTTTGAAATTCTGTAATATTTCTCTCCTTTTTCTGTTTTATCCCTTTAAATAAAAAATTTTTTTAAAAAATAATAAAAAAGAATGCAAAATTCCAGTTTGATATAAAGTGAAGGGATAGCGCATGATGACTACAGTTAATGATTCCATTATCTATTGTTAAACTGTCCTCCATGGATGTTGAGTACTTGCTCCACAAAAATAAAAGCTATGTGAGGTAATGTTTATGTTAATTTTCTATATTTAACACTTCGATATTATATAACAATTTCAAATATTATGTTGTATGTAATAAACAGTGATTGAATGTTTACTATATATTCTTCAATTTTGTAACTTGAACAACTATATCCAAGATGACAATATCTAATTTATCAACTAGGGATTTCTCATTGTTTTTTTTTCTTTTTTTCTTTTAGAATTCTGTATTACTACCCTTTTTTCTGTTTTGCTCTTTTTCTCTTTAAATAAAAATTTAAAAAAATGTGTAATTGCTATTATAAAAAAGAGAGGCAATAGGAACTATTATAAAAGATATAACTGCATATATATTTAAGTGTGTAGGATTGATAACTATATTTCTAAGCTTTTGTTGGATTGCTGAACAGATGTTTGTAGTCTCACTACCTGAATGTCCACTTTGTATGCTTTAATTTTGTAACTTGAACAACTAATTCTAAAAGGACAATATGTAATTTATTAACTAGTGATTTCATACTGTTATCTTTTTTTTGAAATTCTGTAATATTTCTACCCTTTTTCTGCTTTTTTCTCTTTAAATAAAATTTTTAAAAATAAGCAAACTTGAAAAAAAAATTTTAACTTATAACCACTGTTTTTCCTCTGAGTCAGTGAGAAGACAAAGATAGAAGGAAAAAGAGGCCCAACTGCTGTAAACTCCTGAGAACAGGGGGACATACCAATTTTCTACTGCTGCCATAATCAAACAGTATATTGCATGGCTTTAAATGGGACCCATTTAGTCCTCAGCTCTGGAGTCAGAGGTCTGACAGGGGGATCAGTGAGCTAAGATCAAGGTATAGACCAGGTTGCTTCCTCTGCAGCTTCCAGGGCAGCATCTGCAACACACACACACACACCACACACACACATGTGTGCACACACACACACACACCAATTTGCAGAGGCACCTCATTCCTTAGCTGGGCCCTCCTCATCACTATAGCTGGAGTAACACCATTCCCTGTGCCTCTCTGCTAGTCACATTCCCACAACTCTCACCTTCTACCCCTCTCTGCCACTCTTAAGGGCCCCTGAGATCACTCTAGGTCCACTGGAATAATTCATGATAATCTTTCTCCATTTTAAAGTCCTTTTGAATCACATCTGCAATTTCCCCTTTGTCACATAAAGTAAAATGTTTACAGGTTCTCAGGACACCTTTGGACCATTATTTTGCCTGTTGTAAGGGCAGAGGTGAACTGAAGGATGCTTCACAACCACACAGCTGGATGTCTGAAGCGCCCTGGCTCACATGACACATGCTAGGAAGAGTACTGCAGGTCAAAGAGTAATGTAGGCAGAACAAAAACGTTGACAGAATGAAAAATTTTCCCTTTAAAATAATGCTTTAGAAAGCTAAAATGTTAAGCTGGGCATGGTGGCACATGCCTATAATCCCAGAATTCAGGAGGCTAAAGCAAGAGGATCATTGCAAGTTCCAGACCAGCCTGGGCTACAAAGTGAGCTCAAGGCCTGCCTGAACTGCATAGTGAGACACTGTCTCAGAAAGACAAAACAAAACAAACAAACAAAAACACCTAAAATGTTATTTAAACTATATGTTTAAATAACATAAACTATATGTTATAAGGCTTTGGTGCTTAAATTACTTGATGAAAATCAAGGAAATCAAGCTGAGCAATGTGGTGCACACCTCAGATTTCAGCATGCTGAGAGGCTGAGTAGAAGGATCACCAGTTCCAACCAAATCTGGACAATTCAGTGACTTAGTGAGACATGTCTTCAATATAAAAAAATAAAAAGGGGCAGAGGATGTAGCTCAGTGTAAAGGTCCTGGGTTCAATCCTTAGTACCACCCCAAAAAGGAAATCTATTATTTCTATTTCTCCTTAACAGACTGTTTTCCAGTCAAACTGGAAAGAAGGAACCACTTCCAGAGCCATGGTGGGGGTATGCCTGTAATCTGAGCACTCAGGAGGCTGAGGCAGGAGGATTGTTGCAAGTTCGAGACCAGCCCGAACTGCATAGCAAGACCCTGTCTCAAAAAGACCAAAAAACAAAACAAAACAGAAGAACCACTTCCAAATAATTTTACAAGGCATGAACATAAGGTGCATTGGAGTTCTTTAAAAAATTGTTGGATTCTCTTGACAATGGAAAACCAAACTTATCCTTTATTCTTATTTTACATCTTCTAGAAAGGCTTTTAAGTGCTTTCATAAAATTCATACGTATCTGCTGAGAGAGGCAGTGCACACCTATAATCTTAGCACCTGGGAGGCTGAGGCAAGAGGTTTGCATGAGTTCAAGGCCAGCCTGAACTACAAAACAACCCTGTGTCAAAAATAAATAAATAAATGCAAACATACACACAGTCAAATTCAAATAAATTTCTCGTTAAAATTAACATTAGGCATCTCCCTATTGTGAATAAATGTTTTTATAAAGCTATGTGCTAACATCATTGAGGACAGTATGGAAATCTGTTAACACTTCATCTTCCAGTCACTTCACTGAAAAACTTCACAATTGTTAACTTTCTTATACACATTGGTGACTTAATTATCATAATGCAGGCAGTTTTACAATCTCTTTTCCAAAAGGTCTCATATCTAAATACTATCCTGAGCAGAACTCTGAGGTAATGCCTACATACAATACAGACAAGCAGAAACCCTGCTTTAATTTGTGAATTGTATGTATTGTGACTCCTTGCCCTTGCAACTGGCAAATGGGAAGAGCTCAAGAAACTGCCACTAAGAGGAAGAAGAAAAGAACTGAAGGGTATTTTTTGAAGAGGCAGAAACCTCACTGTTAAGGAAGCTCTGCAAAATTGAGTAACAATTCTCAAACCGAAAAGGAGCTGTTCTGTCATAAGAATAGTTCACTGCTGAGGTGGTTGAAAAGTGGGTGGGAGTTGTGCTGTGTAGTTCTCAGTTTACCAGCTACAGTGAACACCTCTAACACTTACTGACTAGCATTCTGTATGATATATTTTTCTCTCTCTCGCACTTCTTTCTGCTATTGATTTATAGATTTGAGATTCTTCACCTCCATACACTTTTGGTGAGACATATGTACACATTATTGGTACTAAGTTTATCTTGAACACATTAGATGTTAGATGACATAATAATCGTGTCATTATTAACGAATTTGGTATCAAAATATAAAAAACTTGCAAGCTGTCCCTGAAAATAAAAGCAGTTCGAGTACACACGTTCAGTAAATCTGTTTATAAAAAGCTGAAGATGAGGCAGTAACTACAGGCACAAAATTTTTTAAGATCACATAACCCTGCTTAACATTACCTAAAAGTATTAATGAGGTCAATCAACTTTGAGGAGACTCGTGTAAATACAATAAAAAGCAAAGGCCTTTAAAATGTTTAAGATTAGACCAAGAAATAGAAATCCTTCCAGTATCTGCAATCAAACTTATTAAAACTGTTTGTTAAATGAACGTGACACATAACTACAAACACAATCTGATGATGTATTTTCTTTTACTTTTTATCTTTGGCGTAGTGGGATTGAACCTAAAATCTTTGCACTGAGCTGTATCTCCAACACTTTTTATTTTCAAACGAGGTCTCTCTAAGTCTGGGTTCTAACTTGCGACCCTCCTGCCTCTGCCTGAGGCCCAGTCTGGGGTTTAACTTGAGATCCTAGGAACTCAGCCTTAGCCTCCCAAAGCGCTAGGATTCCGGCGTGCACCACCATGCTTAGCCAATAGGGTGAATTTTATAAAACCAAGTTGGACTTCTCCCAGCAACGTGACTCACTATTAAGAAATGCCCCATTCTAACAAAGAGACCATTCTTTCAATTCATACTAGGGAGGCCTTTTAGAAACTTCAAGCTCAGCTCGCAGTGAGACGCAAGCCTGGGAGGTAAGCGGACCTCAAAGGAAGCTCAGTCCATGCCTGACACAAGCCGCACAGCTCCGTTCCCGCCCGCAGCGCCCAGGAGTGCTCCGGGACAGCTACCGAGATACGCCTACCCCGGCGGAGCACAGCCGCCCGAGAACGCCATCGCTCGTGTGACAGCTAACCCGTAACAGCGCTGGGCCACGCGTGTACCTGCAGCGCGCTCCACGAGGTCTGGAGGACGGCCCCGGACTGAGGCAGCGGCCCCGGCGAAGCCGGCGAAAACCACGATAATGCCAAGAACGCGCGCAGCTCGCCAGGGCCACGCCAGGCCGCCGCAAGGGGCGCGCGAAGCCGTGGAACCACAGCAAACCCGCTGCCCACCTCGTCCAGGCGGCGCGCGGTGACGTCAACCACGCGACCGCCACTGCCGCCTACGCACTCTCCGCTCGCACTAACGCAGTCTCTCCCGCGCGCACCTCTCCCAGCACCGGAGGCCCGTAAGGTCGCCTAACACTCACGGGCCCCGCCTACTGAGGGACCCGGGACGCAAACCCGCGCGCCTCACGAAGCATCTTGGGAAATGTAGTACCGCCCGCGCCGTTTTCCTTCTACCACACCCGTACTAGCGTTCGGGCGCCGGCTGTTCACTGGTGAGCTCGTGTTCGCCTTGCCCTGGAGGGGGCCGCTCGGGTGGGTAGCGATTCGCCTGGGTGGAGCGGGCGGAGGGTTAACTTGGACTCGGGCTCCGTTAGGTGCTAGTCGCCCCTCGGTTTCCGCGACCTCGCCTCTTGCGAACGGCGGTGGGTGTGCAGTACGCCTGCTGCAGCCTTCAGCTCCGCTGGCGTCCGGATTGCACTGCTTCAGCACTATAGGTATTGTCTCTTTCATTCTCTGCTGTAAGCAGGTGTTACCGCTGGCTTTAGATTTTGCGGGTGGTAAGAGCATTCGCTCAAAGTCTACGTGGAGAAGCGAAGCGCTCCTTGCCCTGGGGAAACGCCGCGCCTTGGGGAGGAGCAGAGGGTTAGGTTTGGTGGCGGCAGGGGAGGGCTTTGGAGCGTAGCCCAGGACGCTGTCCTGGGCCAAGAAGCCCGGTCAACCTCTTCAAGGCTAAGGACGCCACGTGCTATTGTAGACCGACATTGATGGCCTTGTTCTACGGGCCTAGTGCCCTTGGCGCTACCAGAAACCGGCATTTCGGGCAAAATAAATGAACAAATATGCAAGATTAATGTTAATGGTCAAGGGGATCAGATAAAACACGTTTGTTTGTTTTTTCTTGAAAGAGACTTCTGACGTGATTTTCTTTAGGATATGTCAAGCAGTTTGGTGATGCATGCTGTTTCTGTGCAAAGCTCACAGGGATTTATTACACAGATAATGTTCTACCACAGGCTCACCACCCAGCTGTACTGTAGCTTTAAAGAAACTGAGGGAAGATAACCATAACTTACCAGTTTTCCATCTATGCTGAGAATAAAGATAGCATTTTACTCTTTCTTATCTTATAAAGATAGCATTTTACCCATTCAACCCAGTTACACCAATAAGATTCTATAACATTCAAGAGTAATTTGGAGCTAGACAGCGATGCACACTTGTAATTCCAGCACTCTGGGAGGCTGAAAAGGAGGATAGTAATTTTGAGTCCCACCCTGGGCTATTTAGTGAGACCCTGTCAAAAAAAATGAGAGTATAGCTCAGTGCAAAAGCCCTGGGTCCAATCCTCAGACTGCTATTAAAGTTTAAAAAAAAAATTAGACAGCATAGTGTTTTTCTTTACTTGGGAGAACAGTTTTTCCCTTGAAATTTTATGCAGTCAGCATTCAAAACCTTTGGTCTCAAAATCTCCAGTACATAGTTAACCTGAGACTCAATCTTTTTAAAGGTGTTAGTTAAGTTAGGCTTTGTAGTTCTTATGGAGACAATTTTGGACACCTCTATTTTTTTACTTTAAAAAATATTTTTACCTCAATTTTAAAATTTGTTAGCAAAAGTTCACAGTGATCACACTGTAAGTAAGTTTATGGTGAATGTAAAAATCATTGCTTTTTTTGTGTGAGACAAGGTCTCGCTGTACATTTCAGACTGGCCTTGAACCCCCTACAGAACCCAGGCTGTCCTCCAACTCACAGTGATCCTCCTGCCTCAGTCTCCCAACTGCTAGGGTTATAGGCGTTTGTCACCATGCCCAGTAAATTTAGTCCTACAAAATGCATAATGAGAGTAGTCTTCAAATATGCAGATTTGGGTGGTTTATCTTTTTTTCTTTACTTTGTTGTTTTTTTAAACTTCTTAATTATGTAATTTGCTTATTTCCCATCTATTTCCAAGAAATGTGCATATATTTTAAAAAGTCAAAAATACTATATATTATAAAGCTCTAAATAAAAATAAGAAACCTCTTTTTCTCTTGACAGTGGCTGCCACTTTTAAATATTTGAGCAGTTCTGACTTTGGATTGCCTTCGATATTTTTTATTCATCCATTTGAGACATTATTTTTAAACTTATGTTCATTGAAAATTTTTGCTTCCTTCCCATATTGGTAAATCACAATACAGTTATATTATATTTCCCTCTCAAATTTTTGTTACATTGTTCTCATTGTGATAACTATGTAGTCTTTATTCCTGAGCCAGAATCAGTTTCTTATATAAATTTTACTTTTTTTTTAGATAATTGTCTTGTGTGATTTATTTCCTTAAGTTTCCTAAAATGCTTCTGAATCCTGTTTTCCTCTAAATCTAATCTGTCATGCAATCTTATTTTTCTCTGGTTCTGGACATCTACACTCCAGGCCAGGGATGTCAAATCCTTTAGAGATGAGTGCTCAAACTGCACCCCAAAAGCCACTTATTTATTGCAGACTGCCAACACTGCAAGTAAACCTGAATACTGAGGTTTCAGTTTAGAAAAAAGAACTCATACATTGTCTTTTGTCTCAAAAGAAAAACAGCACACGTGCCCGCTGATCTAGACTAATAATCAGACATCCTGTAGGCAAACAGCACACCAACATAATGGGACATCCCTTTAGCCTCATCAATTTCCTCTTCTCTGTTAGTGCTCCAGTTTCCTGGAAACTTCTTCTATTCCTTTTCAGAAGTTTTAATTTTACTACTTTCCTGAAAATGGGTCTATATGATTAATATATATTAAGATTGTTTATGACTAGAAGTTACTTTGTCCTCGCATTTACATGGTATATTGGCCTTGTATAGAAGCTCAGGATAAAAATATTGTCCATTAGAACTTTGAAACACTGCAAAGTCAAATAAAGAAATGCAGCAGTGTTAAAGTGGAGAAGTCTTGTTTCATACCCCTTACTGATCCTTTGTATGTAACCGTTTTATCATCTCTTTAGGTTCATCAACTTATTTTTTGGCAAAATTTTATGGTGTTATACTTTAGTTCCAGTCATGTTACAACATTACCCACTTTGATAGATTAATCCTGAGATATTCTATTATTTCTAGGAATTTTTCTCTGTCTCTATTTGATTCTCTCCCTCCCATTTTCTCTGTTCTTTTATGCCTCCAAATAATCAGGATTTGGACCTTTGACACTGATCATATAATTGTCTTAATTGTATAAAATCTTTTATATCTTTTCAAGAAGGTTTCCTTAACTTTGGCTTTGAATTCTTGTACCTTGTGGGGAATCATTTGTGAAGGAAGAGTTATGATTTTTAATTTCCTAAGACCTCTTATTTTATTTAATAAATATACAAAAAACTCCAAACACATTCTTCTTGTGTGAATAAAATATCCCTCTGATGGTTTTTTAAATTTTATTATGAAAATTTCAAACACATACAAAATGGAGTATAATAACATTCTTTCTTATGTCTTCACAAACACTATTTCTTATGTCATCACTATTATGCCAACCTCAGATGTCAGATATTTCTTATGTTTCAGAATTTATCTCTGAATGATTAGGATTCCTTTAAAAATCCTAACCAGAATATTATCATAGCTACAAATTAACATTAACTTTTTCATCTCAGATTTATAGACAGTGTTCACATTTTTCTGTTTTCCTATACATTTTTAAATTAATGTTCCATATAAGGTTCATACAATTTCAAGACTCTTATTCTAAAGTTTCTCTTAGAGAAATTATCTCAGTATTGTCTCAATTTAGTTTTCTCTTACTATAAGCACCTTTTAAGATGTTATTGTTGCCTTGAATTTTTCTGTTACATTACAGATATTCCTCATTTAACCACCTACCTGTTTAATGACTGTTTGGACTTAATGATGAAGATGTGCTGTTTGGATTTATAACCTGCTTCTCAGACTTACAATCTTATCTTTTTCTTGATATCTGTACATCTTCTTGATAAAGCCACAATGTCCTTTTTTTAAATACAGTATATTTTGATTAGACAGTACTTATATTTTTTTATACATTACAGTACCACATGTAAGAGTTATGCAGTTAAAAAGCAAAGACAAAGTTGGAGTTTCCTTTGACCATTTCTTTATTCTGTATATACAGTTCCTCATTTGGTGACTAATTCATTTAACAGTCTAGTCTCAGGAACTGAACCTGGTTGTTAATCAAGGAATGTGTGTATTTCTTTTTAATTCCTCCTATTTTTAGTTTTATACACTACTTCTTTCTTTGGAGTTCAGTCTTCTTGTTAAAGTACATTCTTTTAGAGCTGGGTGTGGTGGCACACTCCTGTAATCCTAGCACTCAGGAGGCTGAGATAGGAAGATTGCTGCAAGTTCAAGGCCATCCTGGGCTACAAAGTGAGTTGAAGACCACCCTGAACTGCATAGTGAGACCCTGTCTCAAAAAGACAAGAAAGGAAGAAGGAAGGAAGGAAGGAAGGAAGGAAGGAAGGAAGGAAGGAAGGAAGGAAGGAAGGAGAGAGAGAGAGAGAGAGAGAGAGAGAGAGAGAGAGAACGAACATTCTCTTAATAGTTCCTTTAGGAGCCAGAACTGGTGGTACATATGGGATTACAGATATGTACTGTAAACCCAGCACTCAGGAGGCTGAGATATGAGGATTGCCACAAGCTGAAAGCCAGGCCTAAACTACATAGCAAGACCCTGTCTCAAAAAAAAAAAAGTTCCTCTCAGAACTGAGTAGTAAACGCTCATATATGTCACTGTCTGTTATACTGGTCTTGCCTCACTCTGTAACACACTATTGAATTCTAGGTTCATGTTTTCCCTTAATATTTTGAAGATTTCATTGTATATCTTCTAGTGTCTCATTTTGTAGCTGAGAAGTCTGGTCAGTACAACTGATCTTCCTTTAAGGATAACTGCCTTTTTTACCTCTATTATCCTTGATATTGTAGAGTTCCCCTTCACAGTATCTCATAGATTTAAAATTATTCTGTGTGGAATGTGGTATATGTGCTTTTAGGTCAAGGATTTATATATATTGCTCTGAGCTAGAGGTAAAAACAATTATATCTAACATTGTTTCTTTTCCTCTATGCTCTTCTGGAATTCCTGTTAAAACACATTTTGGTGTCTTTATCTAAAATTTGTGAATAATGTGTAAGTAGGATTTATGTTTTTCACAATGCTGTAATACCACTTATTGACTTAAAGAGCTAAAGGAATTGAATACAGGGGCATTTTGCCACTGAGCTATAATGCCAGTTCTTTTCTATTTTGAGATGGGGTCCTGTAAGTGTACCCAAATTGGCATCAAATTTATGATCCTCCTGCTTCAGTTTCCTACATAGCTTGGATATAGGTGTGTGCCTCATCTGGTCCTTGTTTTTCTTGGGGATAGCTTTTATTTTTCTTTTCCTGCTTAAAAAAAATATGCATATGAAAAAATACACCCCTAATGCAGAATTACTCTGATTACTGAGTTTCTGCTGTGAATTGGGGGCTCTTCTAAGTATTGTGTATATATATATATATATATATATATATATATATATATATATCAATGAACAAATCAGAGAAAAATTTTTATGACTCCTGTCAAAGTAATATATGTACTCAGATATATACTTCTAGGTTAGGGACATAGAATCTGTTTGTCAAAGATCTTTGTCTAAAATGCTAATTCTATAATTTAGTCCATTAAAACTGAGCTCCATTGAAGCCCAATACTGACAGAAAAGCTTTGCATTTGACAAAATGACAAAATGATTAATGCTTTGCATTTAATCTTCAAAAAAGTGAGACCATTAAAAAATGTTAGTATAATACATTGTCTTGTCATGTGTTGATCTTTAATGTTACTATATATTGTCTTTGTAGTCACACTATGCTGTTACTTCTATTAAAGCCATTGTAAGAATTAGTCAGCAAAGAGTAATACCATTGTTAACATTGGTAAGATGTCACTTTTAGGTTTTAGGTAGTATACATTTTCTTTGTGAAATGTGGGGACTTTGGAAGGAATAGATGAGTTACATTCCTTAGAATCATCTTTCCTATTCATATGTGGAAGATTATCCAGGTAAATACACAGTTGTAGAACAAATAAGTTTTCATGAAGCAGTTGTGTTTAGAACAAATAAGACTGTGATATTTACCAAGAAAACTATTTTTTCCATTCTAGTTAACTAAAGTAGCAAAATTTATAAGCCATTTAGTTAAACAAACTTGGTTATTGTTCACTGGTTCTTGCTGGCATTAACTTTTTTAAATAAGCCATACTCTTTTTCTGTAGGGCTAAGAAATAATCTACATGAAAGGCCAGAACAGACAGGATGGTAGGTCTAGAAGGGGGTCTTGCTACTGCATGTAGTATACCAATCCTGGTAAAGATTTTGAGCTGGTTAAACCTTGTAGAGAGATAGGAGAAGGGTCCACAGATTTGTTTTTTCACCTTGCCCATGAGTCCCAGTTTCCACTTCTTTTACTGGAATTTGTCTTGTTGGCTGGAAAGAGGATATGTGGTGAAATGCAGCCATGCCCTGAATGGACCAGAGAAACATCCTGATCCCTGTACCTTGTTTTACAGGTTTATATTACTTTCAGACCCAAAAGATGGCAGTCACTGACCTATACTCCACATCAGCTGTACAGGACTTTACCTGCTTCTGTATGAGAAAAATGGAGGAGGAAAGAAGAGTTGCCGAATTGCTGACAACCTGGTTACGAGAACCAGTGAACATCAAGGATATAAATGTGGAATTCACTCCAGAGGAGTGGTTGATGCTGGACTCTGCTCAGAGAAATCTGTACAAAGATGTAATGTTTGAAAACTATAGAAATCTTATTGCAGTGGAGTATCAATTATGCACGCTATCTGTGAACTCCTTCTGGGATCAAGAAGAGATAAGGACTATGAAAAGAATTCCCCAAGCTCTCTGTCCAGATTGGAAGATTGAATTTAAAACCAAAGAGTCAATTCCTGCACATAATAACTCTGGGGAGAAATCATCCAATGGAGTAAAAATACAATTCATAATGAACAATAAGTCCTCTACATTGAAAGAAGACTGGGAATGCCATAAGATAAGAACACAGCACAAAATCCCAGAGAGATGTTTCAGGCAAGTGACACATACACAAAAGAAAACAGCATCTCAGGAGAATGTCTGTGACTATCATGAATTACAGGAAAGCTCTAAACTTAGAACAGAACTTTCATTTTCACAGAGAGTTTCCACCAGTAAACATAAATGTAACTCAGATGTTCAATGTTTAAAACATAATTCAGTGCTAAACAGTTACGAGAAAAATTCTATGAATGAAAAGACCTGTGAAAGTCATGTATGTGATCACTCTCTATGGTATCTTGCAAGAACTTCAGCAACACAAAAACAGTACACATGCTGTCAATATGGTATGCACTTCAAATACAATAGTATGCTTCTTATACATAATAATCTTTGTGTAGTGGGAAGTTCCTGTGAGTATGTTAAAAATAAGGCTTTCTGCCATCATTCATCTCTTAAGCAACAAAAGCAAATTCATACTGAAGACAAAGAGTATAAATGTAATCAATGTGAAAAAGCCTGCAAAAGGATCTCTAATTTTATTTTGCACAAAAAAAGTCATAAGGGTGAGAAACAATATGAATGTAAAGAATGTGGGAAAATATTCAGTGATTCCTCAACCTTAAGAAGACATGAAAGAACTCACACTGGAGAGAAACCCTATGAATGCAATCTGTGTGGAAAAGCTTTCAGTCAAAAAACAACTCTTATAGCTCATATGAGAACTCACACTGGAGAGAAACCTTATCAGTGTAATCAGTGTGGAAAGTCCTTTGGTACAAGCTCTTACCTTATAGTGCACAAGCGAATACACACTGGAGAGAAACTCTATGACTGTAGTAACTGTGGAAAAGCCTTCAACACAAGCTCTCACCTTAAGGCTCATAAGAAAATACACACTGGAGACAATCTTTTTGACTGCAGTGACTGTGGGAGGGCTTTTAGTGGTCTGTCTTCCCTTAGAATGCACATCAGAACTCACACTGGAGAAAAGCCTTATGAATGTATGGAATGTAGGAAAGCTTTCCGCGTTTCCTCTTCCCTTAGGAGACATGTGAGAATTCACACTGGAGAGAAACCCTATGAATGTATTCAATGTGGAAAGGCTTTCATTCAGAGCTCTTCACTTACTATACACAAGAGAATTCATAAAGGGCCAGAAACTTTCTAAGTGTTATATATGTAGAATTGACTTTTTCATTGTCTTATAGGTAATTTCAAGCTTGTTTTTTTATTTCCAGATTACCACTTAAGGGTATTAATGGTCTTGAAAAAACATTCATGTAGTTTTGTTCTATAGTAATTTATATTTAGTTCTGAGTATTGGCTATTATCATTTGATATTGGCTATTATAGAATATGTGTGATAAGATTTTCAGTTGCCTTTTGATTAAGAATTGTGTTTGTTGCATTGTTTTCATGGCCCCTGGCCTACATTATACTACTATATTGGTACTGTATTTTCCTAAGTGTTTAGTTATGTCCCAGTGAGGCAGATACTATTACTAAGTTAACAACACTCGGCCTTCCTTACTAGTAAGTCCTGTTTTAGCTAAGTATACTAGTTTGCCTAGTTATAAAAGCTGTCTCAGGTTCTTTGTTCTCAAGGGTGGCTATCTCCCTAACTCCTGAACAGTCAAAAATAGACTAATATCACTGGTAACTGAATTGTTTATTCTTTCTGCCTTTTGCACAGTGCCCTTCTACCTTCTCCATGCTTCTCTCCCTTGGAATTTTCCAGTCTTGGAGCTGAAGGTTCTATCTTATGACATAAAATGGACACTCATTGCCTAAGGATAATATAGAAGAGATCCTAGTGCCCAGAGACACCTTTAAATAGCTGTGCTAGCCTTCCACTGCTTATTTTAGGACTTCTTTTTATGTGCAACAGCAACAAACATTGTTTTTACAGCACTACACAAGTACAGTCAATACAGTGACCTTAAGTTTTAAAAAAAATGGGTAAATGGAGTTAGATCTGTTAAAGATATACATTTGAAAAGGAATCTGGCTCCGCTCTGGGGTTTAGCTTAGTTGGCTAAGGGCCCACCCTGGTAAACATGAGGTTGTGAGTTCCATCCCAGATGCACCAATAAAAAAAAAAAAAACATGAAAAGGAATCTGTAAAATGGAATTTAGGAGTGCTGACAGCATTTTTGTGCTTATGCAGGAGATGAAGATAGAGCTGACATCACTGGAAGCAGCTCATCATAGAAGCAAGAAAGAATCTCAACATTTCAGCACCAGAAATCGTGAAAGTTTCAGATAGAAGGAAATTACTAATTTGAAAAACTAAATGGAGCTTGAGATTTCACCTCCTGGTCTTTCAGACACTACCCAGAGATTGCCTCTAATGTAGTATGAAACAAAATATGGAAAAACACATATGAAAGAAAAGGATAGAAGTTGCATGTTTAGTCATGTTAAATTTTGTAGCACAGAGACATTAAACAGAATAATACAGCTCTAGATTGAAGAAATGTCTAGAATAAAGGTGCATTTTAATGATTTATTGGATAGACTATAATAGCATTTGTGAAGATGATTAAGATTGGCCAGGGGGAAAGGAATGGAGTATCTTGCCATTGACCATGAGGATCTTTAAAAGTAAGAAAAGGAATAAACCACCTTAGACAATGAGGAAACCAGAGATAGGAGAAGTTCACCAAACCAAGACAAATCGAATGTGACGTTAACTGTTTTCAGTGTTACATAGGGGTCCAGTTGGATGAAGTCTTAAAAAGTGAACCCATATAACTATGTGAAGATCATTAGAAGGGCATAGAAGAGGATGGACAAATTTGAATATTCACTGAAAACAACTTTCATTTCTGAAACACTAGTTTGTCTTGGTGAAACTCCATTCCTCTTAAGAAAGAAACTACAACGTTCTGGGAAGCTGAGACGGACAGATCACAAGTTGGAGTCCAGCCTGAGTAGCAGCAACTTAGCAACACCCTGTCTCAGAAAGGGATATGGAGTAGATTCATCCCCTAGTACCACACACACCAAAAAAAGCTGTTTGAGGGGTTGGTATTGGAGGCTACATCCACACCCCTTTGTAAACTTATTGAGACTTGGGTCTTATTGAGTCACTGAGTTGCCAGGCTGGGCCTTAAACTTCAAATTGTCCTGCCTTAGCCTCCCAGAGCTCTGAGATTACAGTAGTGCACTACATAGCCATCCTTCATACCTCCTCTCCCTACCTGAACCTGGCATATTCATCCTTTATGCATTGTATGCTTTGCTGTAACTGCTTGTATACCTTAATTCTGTCAATTTTGGTGAGGTAGGAATTCACTGTTCTATTATGTGACCCAAAGTCTTCTGTATTTAACAAACTTTGTAGCTTTTATTTTATTTAATATTTCAGTAGAAGTTTAACCTAAGAGTATTTAAGTGATTGTTCAAGGCAGCAATCGTATAGAATCAGTATCTTTTTTTTTCTTGGAGCACTAGAATACCTATGGAAGGATAGTGACTGTTCAGAGGATAGCAGTTCAAGTGTTTGTTTGGTCTTACCCAACACAGATTATTTTCAGCATGGTCATTGTTCATGTTACTCTACTGTGTATTACATTAAAAAAAAAAAAACAGATTGACCCAGAACAGGTGAGCATCAGTGTTCTCCATTAAACTAGCAATATAAGTACAGATTAATGGAACAGTCCTCCCTTGTCTGCAATTTTGCTTTCCATTATTTTAGTTACCTACATGATCTGGAAATATTAAATGGAAAATTACAAAAATAAAGAACTCTTTTTGAGTTTTGTTTTTTGTTTTGTCTTGAAACAGGATCTCACTGTATAGTTCAGCTACCTTTGAACTCAATATGTAGCCCGGGCTGGCCTCAAACTTGAGGTGACACTCCTGCCTCAGCCTCCAGAGTGTTACAATTATGGGCATTGCCACCACACCTGGCTTTAAGTTTTAAATTCCACACTGCTCTGTGCAGCCTAATGAAGTCTGCAGCACCCACCCTGGGAAGTAAACCATCCTGTTGTGCATCACATCCATGCAGAGTATGCTGTACATGTACTAGTCAGCCTTCCCAGCCATCAGATCAACTGTCTTGGCATGCTGTGCGCCTATTCAGGTAACACAGGTTTTACTTAGTGATGGCCCAAAAGCAAAAGAATAGTAATATTGGTGATTTTATTACAGCACATGGTTAAAAATTTTTCCACTTGTGGCTTTAATGTTGGCAATCCAGAAGTTTCAGATCTCAATATTTTAAGGTTACAGATGCTCACCTTACATATAGTTTGGTACTGTCTACAATTTCAGGCATCCATTGGTTAACTTGGAATGTATCCTCCAGAGATGAGAGGGAACTACTATACAGCCTTTCTGGGGACAGTCAAAGTATGTGTCCAAAGCTGAAATTATTCATAACCTTTAACCTAGAAAAACTTTCCTGAACATTTATGAAACAACTCTTTATACAAGTGTGTATAACACCATTCACCTCAGTTTCACACTAGGGAATAAATGGAAATTCCTAAATTTCCAGTAACAGCTAATTGGTTTCTTATATATGTTAATAAAATGCAGTCATTAGACTGATTATATATGATTGACATCTGGAGATGGGGGATATTTTGGCCTTGTTTTGCTTTCTCTTTATATACATTTGCAATACATAACATTTTACGTTCACCTTAGGGAATAGGTACATACACATGATACAGCTTCTTTTTTAATCCCCTTCACATCCATCTTCTGCTTCTGAATTCCCTTCCCCAATTTTCATTCTTCATGTTATTAATCTTAGCTCATGTTCATGACATATGCTTACATTCATCAGGGTTATCAGATTCCTGTACATAGCATATCTTTTTTCTACTTAGTTCCCCTCCCCACTTCCTTTGCCCTCCTGTACCCTATTTGCAAGAGTTCTATCCCCTTGGTTCCTATCATCCTTTATTGTGCTCTTTGTACTCTGCCTTACTCAAATGAGATGTACTCTATGGTATTTTAAGCTTGTGTCTGATTTACTTCACTCAGCATATTTCCCAGGAACATGCAGTTTCCTACGGATGTCTCACATCTGTCCTTTACAGCTAAGTAGTGTTCCATTATATATAGATACCACATTTTCTTTATCCACTAGTATAGTGATGAAGATACAAGCTGCTCCCAAAATTTAGCAATTATAAATTGGGGTGCTATGAATACTGAGGTCTTTAGCACTTTGGGGAAGATACCTACCAACAGAAGAGAAATAGGTGGTTGTTTCTTACTGGTTTTTTGCAGTACTGAGATTTGAACTCATTCAACGATAGTAACATGCTACCTTAGTTCATATCTGAACCATTTGTTTCACAAACAGAATTGTTCTGTAAAATTTTGCTTCCTTCACAAACTTAGGGGGTAAACAACTGTGACCATCTTCCCCAGAATTGTGAAATGAATTGAGTTCATGAACCAAGAGAGTACTGCATTTTCAAAGGGACCTTGGCTTTCCCTCAATTGAGGAACTTTAGGGCTGTGAGCTGGCTTCACTCTGGAAGTTGAGCCAAGGATGTGAACATTGCCTATGGTGATTTCTGTTCCGTTTCTGCCTCAAAGGTGTAGCTTCCTATATATGAAATAGGACTTTGGAAACTCACTCATCTATTTTATCTCTGGGACCACTGTGATTATCTGTTGCCACAGAAATACATGATTAAAACTTTTTAAAATCAGATTGTATTGGTAATTTTAGATATAATTATCACATTCATCACAGTACATATGATTTGTTTTTCCTCCAAGCCCCTACCCGCCCTTCATTCCCTCCTCCCCTTCCCATTTACAAAAGCTTTCTTTTCCTGTTTTCCTTCTTTTCTCATTTCTTTACTTTTTCTTTCCCCTTCCCCTCTACATTGTTCCCCTCCCCATTTGAACATTTTCTTCCTATTTCACAATATCGATTATATATTTGGTCTTTGTACTCTCAGTTTCTCATACCAGAGAATGTGTCCAGTTTATTTCACTGAAGAGTATGGACTCCAGGTACATCTAATTTCCTAGAAATATCTTAAGCATACCCTTCTTTAGGGCAGAGTAGTACTCCATTGTATAAAAAACACATCTTTATTCACCAACTAATGGGCACATAGGTTGTTTCAAGATTGAGGTATTACAAACTATGTCCCTAAAAACATGGTTGTGCATCTATTGCTGTGTTATGCTTTTAATTCTTTTGGGAAGATACCTAGGAGGAGAATGGCTGAGTCAAATGGAAACTCTGGCCCTAGTTCTTGAGGAATCTCTGCACTGATTTCCACAGTGGTTGCACCAGTCTACACTCCCACCAACAGTCCTCACAGCACTTCCAGTGTTTGTTACTGGTTGAATTCTTGATAACAGCCATTCTTTTCAGGGTGAGAAACAATCTGTGTTGTTTTAATTTACATCTCCCCAGTGACCAGCGATGTTTGAACATTTTTTCATATATTTATTTGCTATTTGTATTTCTTCATCTGGGAAGTGTGTATTCACCTCAGATGCCCATTTTTAGATTGGACCTTTAAATTTGTGAGGTCTTTTTGAGTTCTTTATATGTTCTCAAAAGTGATCCTTTGTCTGAGGAACAGCTGGCTAACATTTTTCCACCCTGTGGGTTGTCTCTTCACTTTGTTGGTGGTTTCTCTTGCATGTAAAAGCTTTTTAATAAGATGAGATCCCAGTTGGTGATTCTTTGTGATAGTTCCTATGTGAACAGGGTTTATTCATAGTCTTTGCCTACACCAATCTCTTGAAGCATTTTGCCTATTTATCTTCCAGCAGATTTAATGTTTCTGTTTTAATGTAATTAAAACTATTAACACTCCGTCCTTTACTTTCTTGTTCTCATTGTGCCCCACCTCTACCATGCCAATATTCCATGCTATCATCATCACTGAAACTGTAGTCTTATTTCCTTTATAGAAGCTCTGACCATCATTTACACTCTAGAGTTCTAAGGATGATCGTGCATACACTAATAACTTTTTACTTTGAAATTTTATGACGCTTCCCAGGCTTGATTATAGCCAAATATTTAAAAGATCCATTCTTAAGAGTGATAGTACATGCCTACAGTCCTGGGACACTAGAGGCTGAGGCAAGAAAATATCAACTTTGAACTCATCCTGAGCCAACTTAGTGAGACCCTGTCTTCAAGATCTAAAACAAAGGCTGAAAAAATAGCTAAATGTAAAGGCCCTGAATTCAGTCCCCAGTACCATCAAAAAACAAGCCATTATGATACTCCTGTATCCCTCAAGAAATATTTAAATGTTCAAAAAGCCACTCTAGGCCTTGGAATGTGTCCCCTGTGGATGATGGAGCACACATCCCACTGAGTGGTTAGGAGGATAGGGCTCAGATCTGGATCAAAAAATGTAAGGTACTTGGTATGTGCTAATTAATATTGAGTAATTTTTCATTTCTCCAATATTTTTGACTGCTTAGGGTAACCTGATCTTTACTGTGGTAGAGACCACCACCACCACCTTGGAAAAGTGAATCAGATACTGAATACCCAAATCTTTCAAAGCATGTTTCTCATTAGTGTTTGAGATCAATTATATGGTTTTAAGATTAAGCAGCCTTTCCTAATCAACTCTTACACTATTTGGGGAAGCTTCACAAATATGTGCACAAAACTGGCATACCTAAGGCACGTTTGTGGAAATACAACACTTCTGGTAATGAATGCATGTACATCTAATACCTCATTGTCCAGTGATTTATTAAATGAGATATTTACCTAATAAAAGCTTCAACAGACATGTTCTCAATATACTTACTACAATATCAGTGCTTAACACTAACCTCTGTTCATCCTGTAATTGTATAAAGTTGTTTATTTTCTCAATCAAAGCAAACTTAATCTGATGGGGTTGAGTTCTGCCAGCTGGGCAACTGATAATGCCAGCACAGTTTTTATGTGCTTACAAAAACTCTACTCATGGTAAAGGAGACAAAGAAAAAAACTGCTATACCACAATACAGAAGAAAAAGCCATACCACAGGACATTTTCCTGTGGTATAGCTTACATTTATTTCAGACAGTCTGTATAGTCAAGTTCAAACATGTACATGGGTTAGGGTAACTTTAAATCCAAATCCTCTTGTATCAAAACCACATGATGAAGGGCCAGGGATTTAGCTCAATGACATAAGCACCTGCCTAGCAGGCACTAGGTCATGAGTTCAATCCCTGGTACCAAAAAAAAAAATATGACACCTAAAAGTATTTCTGTGTGGGTATCTTTTTCTTTTCTTTTCTTTTTTCTTTTTTTTTGTCTTTTTGAGACAGGGTCTCTCTATGTAGTTCAGGCAGGCCTTGAGCTCACTTTGTAGCCCAGGCTGGTCTCGAACTCACAACAATCCTCCTGCCTCAACCTCCCGAGTGCTGGGATTACAGGCATGAGCCACCAAGCCCGGCTGTGTGGGTATCTTTACACAAAAAAGCACAGTAGTTTTCATTGTTGATGTCAAAATTCTAGCAGTTACATTTCCACCTTGACACCTGCCATGGAAAAAATCAGCAAATACAAGATTAGTACAACCCAAAAAATTTATTCATAACTGCCTTTTCAGAATTCACTTTAAAATTTTCATCCCCCAACAAAAAGACCATTTCTACATCAATTATGTCTAACAATCTGATTTTTGTTACATGCATCACAATGAAGTTTTTTCTCAGTATACTTCTCCCATGTAGATTTGACATTCTGCATGAAGTTACCCTACCTACATTCACCTAGAGTTACTTTCTCTCCTTCAAAAATATTTAAAATTTAATATTGCATAAGTCTTTCTCACTGTATCACTTTATTTTCTGATAATGACAGCACACTTTTTATGTTTTTCCTTACATATAATTCTATCCTGCTTGAGCTGACAGATGTAAAGTGAAGACTAATCTCTAAAAGTTTCCTCAGACTTGTTGGATATGTACTCTTTCTTGGAAGTTTATAAATCAGATGAAAAATCTTAATACTGATTTTGTCTTATATGGCAAAAAGAATGAACAGCTACTAATAGCTGCCCCACATACTCCTGGGGGTTTCTCCAGGATTAGTAAAATACAGGACACATTTCCTCACATTCAACATATTTTGTTTTTGGTGCCAGAATTCAAACTCATGACCATGTGCTTGCCAGGCAGGTGCTTATGCCATTGAGCTATATCCCCAGCCTCTGTTTGTTTTTAACCAACCCAAACACTTGGGTTTTTAGAGTGTGACTCACTGGTGTTCAATAAGAAATGAGTGGTGACTAAATGAATTTTCATATTCATAGGGGTTCTCTAAAGGTATGTGTTCTCTGATGCTTAGCAAGGTTTGAGCTCCAGCTAAAAGATTTGTTGCACACTTTATGTACATAGGGCTTTTCTCCAGAATGAGTTATCTTATGTAGAATGAGGGAAAAGCTCCTACTGAAGCCTTTGTCACATTCAGCACATGCATGATTTCTCACTAGTATGAATTTTCATGTGTTGTATAAGGGATGCATGCCAAGTGAACACTTTCCCACATTCATCACATTCAGAGCTTTTCTCCAGCATGAATTCACTGATGTTTAATAAGGAAGGAGTGGCAATGGAAAGCCTTCCTACACTCCTGACACTCATATGGAATTTTGGTTGTATGGATGTTCTTATATTGAGTAAGGTGTGAAGAACAACAAAATGCTTTCCCACACTCAATGCATTCAAAAGGTTTCTCCCCAGTATGTGTAACCTGGTGACGAATGAGTTCTGAACCACTACTAAAGGCTTTCCTGCATTTCCTACAGATGTTTCTTTGTTTCTTTCCTATATGAATTCTCCGATGTTGGGTGAGGTTAGAGGCATGGCTAAACGCCTTTCCACACTCTGTACATCCATAAGGTTTTTCCCCAGTGTGTGTTCTCTGGTGTTCAATGAGGAAGGAAAGGTAGCTGAATGTTTTATTACAGTCTTTACACTCATGAGGTTTCTTACCAGTATGTATCACCTGATGTTTCACAAGGTTTGAAATCTAGCTAAAGATTTTGCCACAATCCTTACATATATATGGCTTCTCTCCAGTAAGAGTTCTCTGGTGTAATACAAGGGAAAAGCACCGACTGAACATTTTTCCACATTCTTGGCATCCATAGGGCATCTCTACTATATATAGTCATGCTTATATGCTGAGTCAAAACTTCTTGCTGAGACCTGCCTGTACAACTTGCCTGACACAATCTTGATTCCCTGGCAGCACCTCAATGCCATCCTCAAGTTGCCAGTTTTTTTTTCAAGTTGGAACATATGGAGTATTGGCTTACAGGTCTTTCCATTATCAAATACTGGGATGGATCATCTTCGTAAGTGACACTTTTTGGAGGCAGGCCATTAATCTCACCATTTGATTCTAACACTGAAAAAAACAAAACACCAAATGTTTTTCTCTTTTTTTCCCCTGAGTTCAGGCTATCTTTGAACTCACATAGCCAAGGCTGGCCTCAAACTTACAAGGATGTATGCATCTATGTGTGTATGTTACTGTGGATTGAATCCAGGGGCTCATACATCCTAGGCAAATGTTCTATCACTGAGGTACACCTCAGCACTTTTTACTTTTGGTCTTGAAACATGGTCTCACTAAATTGCCCAAGCTGGACTTTAACTTGTTATCCTCCTGCTTCAGCCTCCTCAGTAGAAGAGATCACAAGTATATACCATGGTGTTTGGCATACTAATCCCTTCTTAATGAAACAATTAAATTTAAAAATAATTTAGCAATGGCTTTCTTACCTGCCACTTATGACTGTGCAATTTGAGCAGTTCACCTAGTAATTGAGAAGAGATGTGAATACATAAGGGGAAAGAGTACATATAAATAATTAAAGGAAAAGAAACAGATCAGAAAGATAATAATTGTGAATAGGTTGTTAATTTTACTTGCCCCTATTTAAAGATTATGTGCTGCCATAATTCTCCAAAAATGGTAATTTCATAATACTTTTAATAAGCTGCAAGTATTCCTCAGGTCCCACAAAGACACCAAACTCTGTTAGCTTAGTGCTTTTTCTAACAGCTTACAATAACCCATGCTAAGGCAAGAAAAAAAGATCTCTGAAAACTGCTGTCCATCATCCTCACTTTAACCCCATCCTTTGAACACAGGGTTTTCCCATTAAATGCCTCTGATACACAAGCATAGGCTTATTCTTGAGGCTGAATTTTAGGAATTTCATCACAGTTTTAATTAAAACAATTTTTATATTAATATAACTTTAATATTTTTCTTAAAAAATAGAAAGTATTTAAGGATAAAAGGCTATGATATATAATTTACAGTATTTGCAAATGTTTCAGAAAAACATAAACTGAATTTTAAGGTAACATGTTAGTAGTATGGGTAAAGGGGATGTGGATCCTCTTTGTGCTATTGTTTTCTGTAAGTTTAAAATTATTTTTCAATAATACATTTAAAAATTCATTATTCTCAGCCAGGTGTGGTGGCAAATGTTTGTAATCCCAGCATGAGAGACTATAACAGAAGTACTGCAAGTTCAAACCCAGCCTAGACAATTTTTTTTTCTTTTAAAGGGAAAAATATACCAAAATTTCAAAACAAGATAATTAGTAACAATGGTTAATACATTGAGTACTATTATCTTTAAATCACCCAGAGTATATCTGCATTTAACTGTCTAAACAATATTAGCACACTTTATTGCATTTAATTATCCAAACAATAGTCTAACTTTTCAACAAAATAAGACATATTAGTAGTATAACTATCTTAGCTATCTTTTTTTATATTATTCCTTTCATCTTCTCACACCGACACAATATGATGTTTACACATGCAAGTCTGATTTATTTTACGTGTGAATATGGTCTCTAGTGGTAGCCATTTACCTATAAAGTCTCACATTTATTGTCCTTTGTTGCACAGTATTACTCCACTGTTAAAAAAAAAAACATCTTTATCCATTCACCAAATGATGGACACTTTGATTGTTTCTAGATTGGGCTATTACAAACTATGTCCCTATAAACATGGGTGTGCATATATTGCTGTGGTGTGCTTTTAATTCTTTTGAGAAGATACCTAGGAGGGGAATGGCTGGATCAAATGGAATCTTGAGTCCTAGTTTTTTGAGGACTTCCACAGTGGTTGCACCAGTCTACTCTCCCACCAACAGTGGAGAAGGGTTCTTTTGTCCCCACAGCACCTCCACTGTTTGTTACTGGTTAAATTCTTGATAGCCATTCTTTTCAGTGACATACAATCTTGTTGTTGTTTTAATTTGCATCTCTCCAGTAACCAGTGATGTTGAACATTTTTTCATATATTTATTTGCTATTTGTATTTCTTTATCTTAGAAGTGTGTACTCATCTCAGATGCCCATTTTTGGACTGGGTCTTTAAATCTGGGGGAGTCTGACTTTTTGAGTTCTTTATATGTCAACAGGGATCCTTTGAAGAACACCTGGCAAACATTTTTTTTCACATTGTGGGTTCTCTTCACTGTGTTGGTGATTTCTCTTGCTGTGTAAAAGCTTTTCAATGAGATGAGATCCCAGTTGGTGATTCTTTGTGCTAGTTCCTGCACAACTGGGGTTTTATTTATAGTCTGCCTACACCAATATCTTCCAAGTTTTACCTATTTTATCTTCCAGCAGACTTAAATGTTTCTGTGTTAATATTTAGATCTTTGATCCCTTTCAAATTTCAATTAGTGCATGGTGAAAGATGGGCCCAATTTTAATCTCTGGGATGTGCAGAGCCAGTTTTTCCAGCATCATTTATTAAAGAAGCTATTTTTCTTCCATTGAATGTATTTGGAACCTTTGTCAAAAATAAGGTGGCTTTGTATGTATGGAGTTGTTTCTGCATATTCTAATCTATTCCATTGACTTTTGGGTCTGTTTTTTTGCCAGTACCATGCTGTTTTTATCACAGTAGCTTTATAGTATAATTTCAAGTCAGGGATTGTGATGAGCCCTATCTTGCCTTTCTTGCCCAGGATTGCCTTCACTATTCTAGGTCTCTTCTGGTTCCAGATGGATTTTGAGATTGTTTTTCTCTGATTCTGTGAAATATGCAACTGGAATTTTGATTGGGATTACATTGGATTGGTTTAACAGTTTTGAAAGTTGGCCATTTTCAATATATTGCTTCTTCCTATGGGATATCTTTTCATTTTCTATTATCTTCTTCAATCTCCTTTTTCAAAGTACTGTACTTTTCAATGTAGGGGTCTTTTATTTTCTTCATTAGATTGATTCCTAGGTATTTCATTTTTTGCATGCTATTATGAAAGGTGTTGTTTCCCTGATTTCTCTCCCAGTGAGTTTATCATTCATCTATAGAAAGGCTATTGCTTTTTGAATGTTGTTCTTCAATAAAATACGGTCAGCTCTCAGGGATCAATCCTATATCTGTGGATTCAACCAACTACACACTGAAAATATTCAGGAGAAAACTGTACTAAACATGTGAACACATTTTTCTTATTATCCCTAAGCAATACAGCACAACAAATATATATACCATTTGCATTAAATTAATCTAAAAATAAAATATATAGGAGATTTACATAGATTATATGTGAATACTATGTAACTTTATATAATGGGTTAATCATGTGCAGATTTTGATATGGGCATTTCTGGAACCAACTCTCTAGATTTAAAGGGACAACTATATAAGTAAATCAAACCCAATGATATATATAAAAAGAATTGTACCTCAGGAACATGTGGAGATTTTCATGAGTATGCAGGACTGGTTCAGCACTTGAAAATCAACGTAATCCATCACATTAACAGGCTTTTAAAAAGTAAAATCAATAACCATGTTGCTAAGTTATTACTGGATCATTGAACTTCTTTGCAGCCTCACTGTTTGAATGTCCACTCTATATGCTTTAATTTTGTAACTTGAACAACTATGTCTAAGAAGACAATATGTAATTTATCAACTAGTGATTTCTTACTGTTTATTTTTTTCTGAAATTCTGTATTGTTTCTACCCTTTTTTCTGTTTTGCTTTTTTCCTCTTTAAATAAAATTTTTAAAAAAGTAAAATCATGATACAATATATGCAGAAAAAGCATTTGCAACACCCATTCTTATTTTTAAAATCTCAGCAAAACAGGAATAAAAAGTAAGTTCTTTCAGTAGCATAGTTAAGGGTAAGAAACTTGGAGCTTACTTAAGGTTAGGAAACAGGAAGATTAAGAACAAGGCAAGTATGTTCTCTTCACAACTGCTTTTCAACAAGATATTTAACACAACACTTTTCCCCCAGTATCTACAAGGAGCTGGTTCCAGGACACTCATGATACTAACATCCATGAATACCCAAGTCTTTTATATAAAATGTACTATTGTAGTGGAAGATTGTCAATAGTAGGGTAGGTTGTTATATGTGGTACAAGAAATATTTGAGAACTATACTTGCTCCAGAATATGATACTCATTTGCCTAGTAGTATTGTTTGGTTCAAGAGTGTTTTGCTTTTTGTTTTGTTTTTGTGGTACTTGGGACTGAATCTAAGGCTTTCACACAGAGATACTTTGGCTTTTCCAGTCATTTTTCACTTCTTACTTTGAGACAAAGTCTTGCTAAGTCACTAAGTTCCCCAGGCCCAGAACATGCAATCCTCCTGCTTTAGCCTCCCAGAGTGCTAGGATTACAGGCATTTGCCACCACACCTAACCACCTAGTGGATTTATAGACTGATATGTCCCACAGACCCAGAAACTTAACAAGTCTCACACTGATACAATCTTGGCTCCCCTCCATAAACTGCTTCCTTCTTCTTTTCTTAGGAAATAATACCAACCAAGAGAGCGATATCAATCATAACTCCCCAACCTTCTTCATGTCTGTCATTTAGTCACCCACTACATAATTTCACTCTACTTCCTTAATTTTTTACCAGTATGTTTATCTCTCTCTACTACCCAGACATCTCCACAATTCAGGTAATTATTAGATCTAGACTAGGTGATGGTATCAACTTTAAATGGTAGTTCTGTTTAAATAGTTGTCTTAGTTACTTTTCTCATTGCTCAGACAAAATACCCAACACCCAAAGTTAAGGGAGGAAAGGTTTATTTGGCTCACAGTTTGTTGACATCTAAATCCACAGTCAGCTTACTCCAAGGCAAGGTGGCATGGCACACAAGTATCGAAGAGAAACATTGATGGCAGGCAGAAGGCAGCAACGCAAGCAAGGGACAGGACAAGCCTCTTTCTAGCCCTTATACTGTATCTAGGATTAGGGCAGGCCACACCAATCAGTGGGCTAATCTAGTAGTCACTCACCCTTAATCTTGACACCTTTATAATAGCATTGAATCAATCACACTAGATTCAGCCACCTCTGAAAAAGCCCCATCTATCAGTGCATGAAACTCTCAGGTCATATCTAGACACAAGCCATAACATTCTGCCTCTTGCCTCCCAAAGACTCATGCACAGACCTTTATGCAAAAGGCATTCAGTTCCTCTGTAAGAGTTGGCAAATTCTAACAGTTTCAGCATTGCTGAAAAGTCCAAACTGCAAAGTCTCCTCAGGCAAACTTTTACCTACAAAGGCCAATAGAAATGAAAAAAAAAAAAGTTAAAACACTTTTAGCACTCAAAAATACAAGACAGACATTTCCATTCTAAAAGTTACAAATGAGCATACAAAAGAATGGGACAAAAAGAAGTCCAAAATCCAGCAGGGCAATGATTAAGTCCTGTAGTTCCATATCCTTCATCTAAGACAATCTGTGAAAGATGTGAACTCCAAAGGGGACTCCATCCCTACAGCCCTGCAAGTGGTTATAGCTCCCATAGTTTCTCTCCTGGGCCAGCTCTGCTCCCTCCTTGCAGCTTTTCTTGGATGGTCCACATTTCTGACTTCTCCAAACTTCTGGGGTCTCCGCTGCACTTCTGGCTTCACTCACAGCTTCACACATCGCCCTCTCAAGGGCACACTGCCTGGCCTCCCAGGCCTTCTTCTGAAATCAGAGTAAAAGCCTTCCTGACCCCATAACTCTTGCATTCTGCATGCACCTAAAACCAGCACCATGTGGATAATGCCAAGGTATGCCACCAGCTGGAAGCGTAGCCAGGCTTCCTTCTCTCTTGGCTATAAGGGGCAAGTACCTAGATTACTGAGAACTCTGAAACCAATCCCAAGGAACGAATTCTTAGGCCACTGCCATTTTGGAAAATGGTACTCTGGGGCTCTCTTCTCAAAGCAAATTCTTTTACCTCTGCAACTCTGAGGCTGCAAAGGCTACAGTCCTGCTGGTTCTTGTGATGTACTCAGGTCCTCTTTTCTGTTATCTTCTTTTGAGATACTTGGCTTTTTCTTGCTAGTCTTTTCAGTGATTGCTGCAACCCATGTGGCTCCTGAGGTTCTTGGGGTTAAGGACCACGAGAGGATGACAAAATAAATAGCTGGGGTCAGGTGGAGTCTTTATTCTCCTGATGGGAGGAAAGGTTCTGGATCTTCACTGCAGGGGTGTTTATTTATACCTTTTAGCAACTTAATGTCACATGATACCTTGTTGTCCTAGCAACCCACTGTTTAGATTATCTTGGGGGTAGGTGTTCTCTGGGCTGAAGCAGCTTCTTCAAGTGGCTTGCCCCAGATACTCTTTGTTCTTAAAATGGTCATGCTTCAGCCTTACATATGTGGTCAATTTCCAGCTTCAATGGTTCCCAACAAGTGACCAGTTTTTCTCCTCAGTTCCATCTTTGCAGGTTGTAACTTTATTGAAGCTTCTTTTTTGGCCAAACTCAAAATGTTTCATATCATTCTGCTAGGCTCTTTTCTCTTGATTCTTAACATAAATCTGGCTAAAAGCCCCCAACCTAGACATGCCACTGCCTCATTAGACAGCCTTTAAATTTCTCCTACAAGATTAGTCTGCTGCCCTTAATCTCAGCCTCAAGCAAAGTCTCTGGACCTGAGCAAAATGCAGACAAACTTTCTGCCAACTCATAACACACATGTTCTGGAGTCCAACAGCCAGTGCAATCCTTCTTCCTGAGTCAAGTCTGGGTTGAAACTTGCCTCGGTCCTGCCTCAGCCTTCCAGAGTGCTGGGATTATGAACATGTCTACCTTGAAAGAAGATTTTCAAGTGAGAACCCAACAAATAAATGAGGAAAAACCTTTGAGATGAACTTCACAAAGGAGGATAGCTAAATGTTTCATAAATATATGATGAGATGCCAACCTAATGAGGAAACACAGAAATTCAAGTTTAAAACACAACCTACCTACCTCTGAGTGAGGTATATATATATATATATATATATATATATATATATATATATACATACACATATACATATACATATACATACACATATATATGTACTAGGAACATACCAATGTGAAGAAAGGAAAAACTAATAAGAAAAGACTAACATGGGGCAAGGAGACATAACAGGATGTATCTATTTGTGCAAAAGTTGGGGGGGGGGTAATAAGAACTGGGTATGACATTGTCCCTTGTGGAGCTATGACCAAGACTTCATAGTTTCTATATCTCTCCTATCTTTAAGGGAACATTTTCCAACTAGTGTATTAAAAAGTATTGCTTTTTCATTGACTAGTTGGGTTGTTATTTTTAAAACTTCTCATACAAGCTAGGCCTGGTATAATTCCAGCACTAGAAGGAATTCCAGCACTAGCCATGCCTATAATTCCAGCACTAGGAGGCTGAGGCAAGAGGAGCACCAAGAGTTTGAGGCCAGCCTGGAGTACATAGTGAATTCAAAGTCAGCTATATATAGCAAACCCTTGTCTCAAAAAAACCAAGGTATTTTTTTAAACTTCCCCTAACATCTTCTAACTCAAGATCTCTATTCGTTTCTCCTTTCCCCAGCCAGGGCTCTTTGCCTTGTTCCAACAAGGAAACAACATCTGGCTTAGAAATGGAAAGACCTGCTTGCAGAAAATGAAATAAATTCAAAATCAGTCCTTAAATTATGTGAAAAGAGAGGCCATTAAAATAAATGTCAGATGGAAGTATGAAGAATATCTGGACATTAGCTAAAGTTATAACCCCCAATTTAAAACATTTTTTAAAAGCCATACCTCCCTTGTGTCTGTTCAACCAGACAATCAAACTTTCCAACAACTGTTCTAAAGATCAAATTATATCTTGAAGAAGATGAGGAGGACCACTTACCCAGTGAAACCAGATGGCCATAGTTCTCCAGCATTACACATCTATACAAATCTCTCTGAGCAGGCTGCAGCCATGTCCACTCCTCCTGGGAGAAGTCTATGGCCACATCTCTGTATGTCACTGATCCCTGCAATTACACACAGATATGTGCACAAACAGCATTCATGCCCCAAGACCCTGAGCAAGAAATGAAATAAGTCTCATTGTGGAGAGTTTGTAAGTGGTGGCTATGAGAATTTCTAGAATGCTAAATAATTACACAACTAAGAGACTTTACTTTTTTGTTCCATTAAAAAGGAGAAAAAATAAGTGATTTGTCCTGAAATAATTTAGTTTTGTTCAAGATTAAGGACCATATATGTGAACAACTTGGATTTCTCACTCTGGTTGCAAAAGTCTTAAAATCTTAAATACAAGTAGTGTATTTAATAAGCAATATGTTTTCCTTAGTATTGGCCTTTTTGCCAGGGAAATAGTCTGGCCTGAGTTCAATCCCCGGTACCAAAAGTTTAATAAAAAAAAAAAAAATATATATATATATATATATATATACATGCCTATTTTAGTATTTGTGCTGCTGAGGCGAGCACAAAATCAGCCTATTTTAATATGAATTTCTTCACGGTAATAATTGGCAGCAACAGAGAGCAGCAGCACCCTTCAAATGGGTCATGCAAAGTCAAATCTGTCAAGGTTATTCCAAAGAAACTTAACTACAATGAAATTCAGCAGAAAGTGTATCAATGTCACACAACATGGAAGGTAAGCAATGTAGTACACAGACCTCCAAAGAAGGAAATGTAATCCTTTCCACAGGGTAAAAAAATAATAAGACCCTGCTTTGAAGCCTGGCTTTACACCACTTGAGTGATACATACAGCTATAACGTATGAACAGGAATTAAAAACATCACTAATAGCAATCACCAGATATATGACAAAGTTATATTTTACAGGTTTAAAGTTTAAAACATGATAAAAGACTGTTCACTAATAAATGAAGCTGTTTCCTACACTACACAGCGCTGCAGCAGTGGTGGAAACTGTATTCCACAACAAAACACAGAAGTCTCTGGATTTGGATACAAGTAAGACAAAAGGTAGGCCAGGAAAGTGACTAAAAACGATAAGTGATTTGTAATGGTTGATGCTGTTTTGCCCACCTCCGTAAAGGACAATCACCAGCGGTTAGCCCCAACCAAAACGAAAACATCACTGTTGCTAGCTAAAGAAACTTGCAGTCAAATCTGCAAAATGGGTATTGTCAGTTCAGGAGTTTTGTTCACTGCTGCATCCCCAACACAGCATCAGAATCCCGCAAGGGGCCGCGGTCCCAGCACTCCCGACTCGGAAGGTCCAGGACAAGGCCCAGCATGCTCATCTCTAGCAAGTTCCACGCGATTCCAGGGATCAGCGCCACTGACGCGAATGCTTACAGATTCTGAGTAAGAAACGACGCATAAACGAGTGAAGAGCTGTCGAGAAGGGCACGCTAAGCAGTCCGAGCGGCATTGAAAGGGGACGGTACCACTGCATCGGGCAGGAGACACCAGCTAAAGAGAAGCTGGCAAGCGGGCATCCAGGAAGGGAGCAGAGACACCCACTTACCTGCGCCATGACGGGAAAAAGGAAGCGGAGCGCGCAGGCCTAGTGCCTGCGCCCGTACGCCGCCACACTCCGCCCGGCGCTGTGCGTCCCTGCACTCAGCACCGGCTCTGGCGCTGGCCTGTGCGACGCGGTCCCTCCGCGTTCTGGTGGCAGGAGCTGAGGTCGCGTTCTCCGAGGTAGGAACACCCTCAGCCACCCTTGGGTTGTTAGCGCGGGAAGAACAGCCCTGTACCCATCTGCACACTTGACTCCGGGCTGAAAACACGGCGAGGCATCGCGTAATTTCGCCTTTCCAAGTTTCAGAGAAGCAACTTTGACTACGCCTTGCCGCCAACAACTACACTTCTTAGAGGCCACAGTCACGAAGGAAGACGGAGGGCTTTTCCCTACTACAGCTCCCAGTGAGCGCCGTGGTCACGGCCACAACTACTGGAAACAAAGACGGCTAGACTCAGACCATTAATTTCCTAGAGGATAACCAGGTAGACTGGGGATTTCCGCCACCCTACAACTACAGGATGCCCCGCGGCCACATCCTCCAGACTACGTTTCCCAGAGACCATCGCGGCTTAGTCAAAGAAAGGTAGTTTGAGCCCTACTACAACTCCCAGCGTTCCCCGCGGCCACACCCACAACGCCAGGAAATAAAGGCCTCGAGGCGACAATTTCTCTTCCCAGGACCACCCGCGGCCTGCCTGAACCTCCCCTCTAGGACAGTGGGAACCAGACGTCAGCACTTTAAAGTCTAGCAGAAAGACTTAAAGATGACCTCACCTCCGGTCGCCACCGTGGCCTGCTAAACATCCCCCACACTCCAGACTCGTGGACCGCGATGGAGATCTTCTGTGTCCGGGGATAGTTCTCAGGGAACACAGCAGCAGACTGCCCTGGACTCTCGTAGGCTCCTCTCGGTCGCGCGGAAGTGCTGGGGAAAGGGAAGCCTAGCGAACTCCTTTTCTGGGAACCAGGACAGCTTCAGGACCCGGAGGAGCCGAATTCGCCCTCAGAAGGGAAGGAAAGGGCCCAGTGTTGGTCTCAGAGGGCTCAGGGAGAATCCACGCCCAGAATCAAGGAACACCGGGCCAGGTTGGGGGTATGGTGTCTGAAAGAGGCAAGAGAAACGCTATGCTGTACAAAATGGTAAAAGGGATACATTCCTGGCCCAGTGAAAAGACGTGAGACTAAGCAGGATTTCGTGAAGGAATCTGGATGTTGTTCAGTGAACAGTAATTGGGAAGACGCGAGAATTTTGAGAAAGGTGACGATTATTTGCATTCTAGAGCCTTAGGTTAGGATGAATTAAAGGATTAAGGTTTGAGCTTGGAAGGCCTGGAGACGATGGGTGCATAAGGTGGAGATTTATCTAAACTGGTACAGAGGGAATAGGATTATGGAAGCTAATTCAAAAAAGAATTTAAAGGAAGAATCTAAAGGACCGGGTTATAAATTAGGTGTGGTAATTAGAAGACCTTAGTTTCTTGCGTGGCTGGTGTTTCTAGAGGTTCATTCTTTAAAGTCTCTTCCACCACTGTGTCATCCACTCTCATGACTTCATTTTCTACTCACCACAAATGACTTGGCTAGATCTCTTAGGTAATCACTTTGTTTCATTAAACTGATAAACATAAAAAAATGAGACAAAAAATTTTACTTTGGAAACTTGAGTAGTATCTCTATTTAATCAGAACTACTAGTCCTGTCCAAACTATCATTTCTGACCTAGAATCTCACCATAAATTCACTACATCCATTTCCCAAGTCTTTTCTTTACACACAATCAGCCTGTTTATGAAGATAATTCAAATCCTAGTACTCTGACATAATTTAAGGGTTTACTTGCTCTTAAATCAAAAATTCTTTAAAATGGGCCTTTGAAAGACTGCATAACCTTACTTTGAATCTTCCCTTTATTTTCCTATAATTCAGCTTTCTTTCTCCAAATGGCATGAACTATAGGAACTTTAACCATGTTAATTTGCCCTGACAGAAAAAAAAATAACCCTGTCTGTTCTGCCATACAATAACTTCATTAGTTCATTTTAACTCATTTATCACCAAGAGTCTGAGACCAGCCTGGGCTAGTGAGTTCAAGGCCAACCTGAACTACACAGCAAGATACAGTCTCAAAAGGCAAACAAAATTATCCTAAGTTAGTCAAACGTATTACAGACTTAAAAAGAGGAAACCAGGTGTGATGGCACATGTCTGTAACTCAACAATCTCTGGGAGGGTGATGCAGGGAGATTCCAAATTCAGGCCCAGTCTGGGCAATACAGCAATGTAGTGAGAACCTGTTTCAAATTTTTAAGGGCTGGAGGCCAGGCATGGTGGTGCCTGCCTATAATCCCAGCAGAGGATTGTTGTGAGTTTGCATCAAGCCTGGACTAGTGAGTTCAAGGCCAGCCTGAAATGCATTAGGAGACCATGTCTCAAAAATCAAATAAATAAGGACTAGGGATGTAGCTCAGTGGTTAAATGATTACCTAACATATATGAGATCTGTATAAAGAAAGGAAAATGGGCAAAATCTGCCAAGGTGTAACGAGTGAAAATTACAAATATTATTGATAAAAAGGCAACATAACTACAGAAGTGGGAGGGTTCAAAATTAATAAAATATAATTGATGTCAATAAATTTATAAATAACAGCCTATCAAAACTTCAAGAATGTAGATCACTATGTAAAACTGTGTCATATACTCCTTTTTTTGTGGTAAACTGTCAAACCTTTTTTGGGTCTGGAGCCCATGCTGTAATATGCCTGTGGTGTATCAAAATTTCTGACCTACTAACCACCTCTTGCTCTTTCCATCTGGATTGCATGAGTTCACTACTGTGATAGGTCTCTGTGATGTACCAACAGTATCCACACAATATACTTCTGTACAGAATATTATACTCCTGGAGTAAAACTAAATGTTCCACATGTTGCTCCACGTTAATGCAAACCTTTGTTGATCCTTTTTTCTTAAATTGGTTGAAAAAATGCATTTTCCAAATCATACCTTGCATACCATATAATTCAGGCTATAACTCAGGCTATATAAATCTGCTTTATAAGCAGTAAAATGCCTCCAAGTGAGACTTTAATATGGTCCAAGCCTGTCTAGTCCCTAGTCTCTAGGGTTATGTCACTATAAGGCTCCTTTCACTATAAAATCAAAGAGAAATATGAGAGGTACACTAATACTGCATCTCTTAGGTCTTTAAGAGTAGCGCTGATCTCCACTGCCTCCCCCAAATGCAATAGTGTTTTTATCTTTTTTTTTTTTCAGACAGGGTTTCACTATGCAGTTCAGCCTTAAACTCACTTGGTAGTCCAGGTTGGCCTTGAACTCGCAGTAATCCTGCCTCAGTCTTCTGAGTGCTAGGATTACAGGTATGTACCACTATACCTGGCACAATATTATTTTTAACTTAACTGTAGTACCTGGGGAATGACTTTCAGGGGCTTCTACATGACTTTACCCATTATGGTGGCTCTTAACCCAAATCAAAGATCAAGTGTTGAGGTTAATCCAGTTACCGAGAATGTCATTCCCAATTGTACACTTAGAGACAAAGCAAATGACCAACATGAGTCCATGGAACCACGGGACTTACAGGAAGATTTGTCTGTGTAGGGCAGCATTAACAGCCAGGACCCATGAGTCCTGATTTTTTCAAGCATCTTGATGATGCTTTAGATGTATGAATATCTGTACCAACTCAGACTTTGTGCCTACAAGTCCTTGAAGCTCCTGGATCTTCCCCTTTATGGAGAATACAGTCCACTCATTAAATGGCTGTCAGTCTTTGATGAAGGCCTGGAGGCATAGAGACAAAATACTTGCTGTGGCACTGCAGGATCCTTCCTCTTGGAGACCAAGCCACCTCTTCAATGTTTTCCTGATCTGAGTATTAGCTCAGATTCAAGGGTCAAGACACTTTATTGTGGAAGCTGCTCTCAGTCCCTTGCTTTCCTGTTTATCCTGGTTTGGTTTGGTTTGGTTTGGTTTGGTTTGGTTTGGTTTGGTTTGGTTTGGTTTGGTTTGAGATAGGATCTCACTATGTAGTCCAGGCTGACCTAGAACTCACAGCAATCCTACCTCAGCATCCCAAGGGCTGGGATTGGGATTGTAGACATGTGCCACCACGCTTCTCACTCAACCATTCTTGCTTTTCTTTTTTTTTTTTTTTTTTTTGGAGGAGTGTGGTATATAGGATTGAACCCAGGACTGTCTCACTGAGCTACATCCCCAGTCCTTTATTTTTGAGACAGGATCTTGCTAAATTGCCCAGGCTGTACTCACATTTGAGATCCTACCTCAGCCTCCCAGAGTGCTGGGATTATAAGCATCTATCATCATACCCAGCAGGCTATATGTGCTTACAAGTATCTTTATTGCCTACCCATCTTGCTCAGCCCCAAGGAAGTCATGATCTAACACCTCCACAACTCCCTATGTATTAATGGCTGTCACACTGACCTTACTGTTCACTACAATCTTGCAAATTCCTGGCTTCTGCAGGGTAAGGGCCACCAGTGAGCCCCTCTTCCTTCATAGTGGTGAGGAGTGCACAACAGAAGAGGTCTTTTGTGAACTAGGCATGTGGCCTTGGGTGATTCCCCTGATTTCCTCAGCAAACTGGATCATCTTTAAAGGCTTCCCAAATCACAGTTTTACACATTTGGCTAACATTTTAGTAAAAGGCCAGACAATAAATATTTCTTGCTCTGCAAATTGTACAGTCTGTTACAACTACTTGATCCTGCACTTATATCACAGTAGTAGCCAAAGACAATACAGGAGATGAAGTTGCTTGGCTATATCCCAAGTAAACCTTTTGCTGGACACTAAAATTTTAATTATATGCAATTTTGACATATCATAAAATATTATTCAAGAACATGGTGTTTAGGCCTAAAGTCCTACTCATCTGCATCTGTAACAGAGACAGACTTACCCACTGTGTCCATGTACACAAATATATCCACAGATTAAAACATCTGTATGCTTGTTTTCCTTTTGTCAGGGATTCTGCTAAGAGAGACTTCCAGCTTAGAATCTAAGAAGGGTAAAAGAAAGATGACTCCCTTACAGTTTCTCACACAGCCTGTGTGGTGTTTGTCTTTTTGCTATTGTTATTGTCATCATTGGTGGTATGGGGGAACACTTGTACCTTTGGTATTCTGAGGATATAATTATACTACTTGACGGATTCTAGGAACCCACAGGGATGTCTGGTTTCCCTAAGTGGAATCCACCAATGAGGGAAAACATTCCACAGAAGTTGGATAATTAAATAATTTTTGCCTTGGAAATGTGTTAGAAATTGAGATGACAGGGTAAGTGTGGGTGACACATAGCTGGGAAAAGTGGGCCACAGACCACTTGGCAGGTGGCCCCACAACTCAACAGATACATGGACCCTGGTGAGGTGATTAGTGCACAGCTTATTATCATGGCTGTGACTCATGATCATGAAGCAAGTCAAAACAACATGCATTTATCTTAAAGCTGTGGAGCACCAGAAGAGCCACTTCCCTCTGGAGCCTCTAAGGAAAAAGCCTATCTCCTGCCTTTTCAGGCTGCTGGAGCCATCTTCATTGTTGTAGTTCCCAGCTTATCCTTCCTCCTCCAGAACCAGCAATGGCTAGTTTCTCACAACAGATCATAGCATGCTGTAGTTAAATTGCCCTCAGCTTCTTACAGTGACAACTCATGATTACCCTGAGCCATGTTCCCATTTCTCCAATGTCCCTTTCACTATGCAAGGCCCTGGGTTCAATCCACAGCACCATGGAAGAGAGAAGTGATAAATGCCCCTGTCACCTCCCAACTGTTTCAAGGCAGTGGGGAAGGTTGCTAAGAGCTCAAAGAAAATACCTGGTGAAGGCTTGTGGGAAATAAAGTTTACAACTTAGTAAGAAGAAGTAACAGGGAGGATAAGAATTAATTGATATTGACAGGGAAGGGTCTAGAGAAGCATAAGGGTCCAATGGCACTACTAAACTCCATAAGGGGAATATACTTTTCTAAATCACTATTTGGCAAAGTCTCCCTGAGGAGGAGATACTCAATGACAGTGCTGCATAGGTGGTCAGTGGCAGCTGAATAGATGAATTCATACAAGATCACACGGGGACAGGTTTCATGGACTCATCTACTCAGCAAGGACATCACTGACTCCCCAGGAATAGCTGACTCAGCATAGGGGCAGGAAAGTGGATTCTATGCACAACAGCAGTTTGCCCTGTTCCCAGGATACCTCAGCCATGTATATATCTGTGGACAGTCTGGTCCAGGCATACTTACAATGTTCCCTTGACTTCAAGTCTTAGGAACTTTGCACACACAAAAAAATACATTTTAAAGACATAGTGCTTCAGGAAAGATGCACATTCCTGCATTCAAATCAAATCAATTTAAGAGGATACATTTATATGTTCAAAAGCTTATGTGTTTAGTCTGTGCCATCGATTGCTTATTTCCATGTTGAGCATCCCTACCACACAACCTAGGCTCTTAAAGGAGTCCTTAGCCCACTGCTCTTTCCATCTGAATGTCTACCATGCAGCATTTACAAGTTACTCTTTTAAAAGACACTGACTTGGTTGATGAAAGACTATTTGCCACTGTAAGGGATGGTTTCATTCTAGAGCATGTAATTTCAGGTGATGTGCAGCTGCTTGCCTTAGCTGAAGAGGTCTCTATTCAAGTTCACCTTCCCAGGGTGTGTTTGGTGGCTGAATGAGGGTGGACACAAAGACATGTTCCTGATGTTCTGAATCCTGGCCCAGTAAGTATGCTTAGGGTCTTGAGAGGTTCTGTAGGACATGCACTGCAACCCAACCTGTCCTACTCATTCCTACTTCCAACTTTTTTTTTTTTTGGTCTTTTTGAGACAGGGTCTCGGCTATGCAGTTCAGGCTGGCCTTGAGATCACTTTGTAGCCCAGGCTGGTCTCAAACTCACAACGATCCTCCTGCCTCAGCCTCTTGAGCACTGGGATTATAGGCATGAGCCACCACGCCCAGCTTCCTTCTGTCTTTTCACAAGTATTCATCCCCAGTGAATGCCTCCCACTCCAGCCTAGCTCAGAGGCTACTTCTGGAAGTTCCAAATGATGTCAGCTGGCACCAGAAGAGAAGCATTCTAACATTGCAAGAGCTGAAGTTGGGATTGCAAGATGGCCGACTGAGTGGTGGCATGGTAAGAGAGCCTCTCTGAAGAAAAAAAAAAAAATCAGATGCTGGAATCTGACAACATGGAGAAAGCCAGACAAAAGAAGAGGAATTCTCACAAGCCAGGAAGAAACTGAGGAAAAAGATAAAGAAGAAAAAGAAAGAAGAAGCGTGGACGGAGGGCTAGAGCTGGGCAAGCCCTGGTCACTGTACCGGCACGTCTTAGAGTTGACTCAGGATCAAGCTGAGATCGCAGCCCTGCCGAGAGCGTGGGTTAGTGAGCTACAGACCCTCGGCTGGGGGAGGCGCTGCGACAGGGAGTGGAAACAGCCAGTCGAGCTGCATGAACTTTGGTGAGTGATGGGAACTGGATTCCCCAGATCGGGAGGACCAGCTAGGCGACATTTTGAAGTTGGGCAGGGCCGGCTTGAATCAAAACCTGAGGCAGTGTCGGTTGACAGCCCCTGGTCCAAAGCAGATTGGTGGGATCTGCTTGTGCTGAACCAGGCCCCTGGTTGAAACCCAATAGCCGGGGACGAGGTTGCTGTGAGCCAGTGGCATTCCCAGGGAACACACAAACTTGCTGAAGCATAAACTGGTTGACTGATGTAGGGCGAGGGGCTGGCTCTCAGTGTGCACCTCACAGATCCGCAGTGGACTAGGAGGCGGCACTTCCCTAGCCAATGTGCTGCAGAAAAAACTGTAAGCAATAGGAAAGCCCGAGAGACCTCCACCACCCACCTGTCTGAAGGGGGCTGGAAACATGACCAGACAGAGAAATAGGAAAAGGTCTCTAACTGCGGAACCAGGGAAAGTGAGTCCAGCAGAGGTAAATGCAGAGGAAGTTGAGAGCAGCAAACCTGTAATGTCAGAGACAGCCTCATCGGAAATAAATAAATACCTCTGTGACCTCATCGATGAATTTAAATCTGAAATTCTAACTCAGGTGAAGCAAGATATAAGATTAATAAAAAGTCCCAGGTAATCCTCAAGTAGACACAAATGAAAGAATAGAGGAACCCAGAGGAAGGAGAGAAGCCTTTGATGAAGAATATAAACAAAATCTAGAATACATGAAACAGATCCAAAGAGAATATCAGGAAATTAAAAACTCCATTGAAAGCTGGCAAAACCTTTTAACAGAAACTAAAGACAAACTTTCAAAACTTGAAGATAGATTTGTAACATATGATCGCGAAAGGAAGGATCTCTTAAAAATAACAAGGAACCAGGAAGCAACAATACAAAGGCTAGAAGATGACAAGAGGATTTATAACCCAAGAATAAAATATGTAAAAAGATACAGCACCAAATACAAATGAAATAAAAAGTCTATTCACAGAATTAAGGAAAACTTCTCAAACATAGGTAACGGAAGTGAAGTTCATATAAATGAGGCATACGGAACTCTAGCCAGCTACAACCAAAACAGATCTACACCCAGACATATAATAACCAGGATCCCAGAAATCCATCACAAGAACAGAATATTAAAAGCAGTCAGAGAAAAGAAACATTTTACCTATAAAGGAAAACTCATCAGAATCACAGCAGACTTCTCAATGCAAACCATCAAATCAAGAAGAGCTTGGAGCAAAATATTCCAAACCCTGAAAGAAAATAACATCAAACCCAGAATGATGTACCCTGCAAAACTGTCTCTCAAAATTAATGGAGAGACGATATTTCCATGACTAAGAGCAACTGGGGGAGTTTGTGACCACCAATCCAACCCTGCAAAGAATACTGAAGGACATTGGAGAGAGAGAGAGAAGAAAATCACCAGGGTTCCAGGAACAATGGCAGAAAGGCCTCAAAGAAAAGGGCAGACAGTGGAATGAAGGAGAAAAGTAAACAAACAACAATGACAGAAAAATAGCATAGCAGAGATAAAACAGAGATTGGTTATATCGCTGTTTTATCTTGACTGATTTTATTTGAATCTGGTATGCTTGAGAGTGTTGAGTCTGAGAATAGGGGCAACTACTCTGAAGATGACAGGATTCAATAGGATACCCATTCTAGTTTGATTGTTAACTGTCTTTAAAGTCCAATAATGTCTCCAATGTTTAGATTTTATTAATAGTGTAATGCAATGCTAAGTTTAACTATACTATGTTTGACGGTATAGGCAATTTTATTGAAAATAACAAGAGACATCATAGTAACTACCATAGATCACCTTGTATTGTGGTTTTATATGTCCTTTCCATTTCATGTTTCTCTAGGAATTTGTATTGTTGACTTGTTTTGATTTGTTTCTCCCTCTAATACAGAAAGGCTAGGTATATGTGTAGAGAGTTACACATGTGTAGAACTTCTAAGTAGTTTACAAGAATGGATTATAGTTATTGTAAAGAAAAAAAAAGAGAAGAAAGTATTCTAAAGGATGTAACTGCATGTATGTTTGAGTGAATGGGATTAATAACCATGTTGCTAAAGTTTTACTTGGATGGATAAACAAAACTGATTGCAGTCATACTGTTTGGATGTCCACTTTGTAGGCTTTACTTTGGTAACTTGAACAACTACTTCAAAGAGGAAAATATGTAATTATCAACTAGTGATTTCTTACTGGTTACTATTTTTGTTTTTCTGTTTTGTTTTGTTTTGGAGATTTTGTATTCTACCCTCTTTCTGTTTCAAAACTTTCTTTAAATAAAATTTTTTTAAAAAGCTGAAGTTGGATTTTTGGAGCTGGGTCACACTTTATCCAGTTGCCACTACAAACCTATGCAATGGTAGTTGGAATATAGATGGCCCTGGCCAAAAAAGAATGCAGCACATGGTGTTATGTGTTAGGTATTTGAACCTCAGGAAAGAAAGAGAATATCGTGTGTGTGTGTGTGTGTGTGTGTGTGTGTGTGTGTGTGTGTGTAAATAAATAAATAAAAGAATATCCAAGTTAACAGGACTGGGTAATGGTTGCTAAAGGCCACTGATGCTCTACAAAAGGTAACAACAATTGAGTCCAAAACATAAGCACTGAAATTCAGGAGGGAACATCAGAGGGCCTTTGGTTGCATACAAAACTCTCATATCCTGCAGCAGCAAAAAGAATGTCTGAGCATCTTAACTTCAAAGAAAGCTAAAAACCAAGCAGAACAGGCTTGACGTGAGAGGGTGCAGACCTGGAAAACGTGAGGCGTTGATACAGTATATGTAATAGAGGCCTCAAAACAATGGCTATGAATATTTTGCCTCTCTGGGCTTTTCTGATTCCACCGAGCCTGCAGAAGAGAGGTTCCCATCATGTCTTAGTAAGAGCTAACACCCTCACTCCTCATCTTGCTGAAATACAAAGCAGAGGCCTCTGCTCTATAAGACAACAGCCCCCTAGGCACATATCACTAGTCATGACATCATTCATTTGGCAAGGTGCCATGCTTGAACAGAGAGGGAACAGACTATATCCCAAAGATGCATAATTATCCAAATGGGCCATCAATACCAAGAGGAGGACCTGTGGCTCTGGACTCAGGAAGGATCTGAGGACTCTAATAGGAAACTGTACAAAGAAAAGCTTTATATTGGATGCTTTACTGAGTGTGCCTTTAACCATCTAGTGAAACCCCCAAGAGAGGGAACAAGTTCAATACAGATGCTCCTAAGGGACAAAGGTAACAGCCAACTAGGACAAACTGAAATGCTGGAAAGCATATGGAAGATGGGAGGGAGGAACAGAGACCCAGGAGAATAAAGACCCTGGGGTATTAGGATCCACAAGAGGAGAGGTGTGCCATCTACAATGACCAGGCCCACAGGACCAGCAAGAAAGCACTGGCAAATAGAAGCTTCTCCCCCCAAGCAAGCTAAAGGTAGGCCAATCTCATAGAACACAGAACTAGAGTCCTCAATTATAATGGAGATGACAGAACCCTAACCAGGCAAATCAAGAGCAAGGAGCCCAGCAGGATGATTTAAAACACTGTGAGTTTGTTCAGAAAGCTGTGGACTATAAACAATGAGCTGAGACCTTGACTGCTGAGATGGAACAGAGAAATAAAAAAGATGGTGTAGGGGCATCCTGGGAAGCAGTGGGTCTCCACCCTTTGCAGCCTCAAAACTGCAAAGATGAGAAAGACTTTGCTTGAAGGAGAAAGCTGCAGAGCACCAGGTTCCACAATGATGGTGACAGAGTTGTTTCTCACAATCAGGTTTAGAGTGCTCAGCAACCCAGGTACTTGACCCCTACAGCCAAGAGAGAGGAAAGCCTGGCTAATGCTGCTGGTAGCAGACCTTTGCAGCATCCACGTGGTGCTGGTTTTACATGAATGGAGGATGCATGAGTTCTGAGGTTAAAAAGGCTTCCACCCCAATTTCAAAGAGCCTGGGAGGCCAGGAAATGCGACCCTGAGTAGGCAATATGTGAATCTGCAAGTGTGAAGCCAAAGGTGCAGTGGGGACCCCAGAAGTTTGGAGAAGCCAGGAACATGGATCATCCAAGGAAAGCTGAAAAGATTGGGGGGGGGGGTCCTTAAAAGAGAAGCTGCAGGAGTTAAATATCCTTGGAAATACAGTGGGGATGGAGTCATCCAAGCCTTTTGGAGCTTGCAACCAGATTGCCTCAGATGCTGAGCGTAGAACTCCAGGACTTAATGTTTGCTCTGCTGGACTTTGGACTTGATTTAATTCCAATGCTTTGTATTCCCACTTGTAACTTTTGGAATGGTAATGTTTATCTTGTGCCATTGCATATTGGAAGTGTTTAACCTTTTTTTCATTTGTACAGGGGCTTGCAGCTAAGAGTTTGCCTTAGATCTCAGAAGAGACTTGGGACTTAAGACTTTTCAGCAATGCTGAAACTGTTAGGACTTTGGAACCTCTTGAAGATGGACTAAATGTCTTTTGTATAAAGGATGTGCATGAGCCTTTGGCAGGACAGAGGTAGAATGTGATGGCTTACGTCAGATAGCCAAGCCAGGCTTCATGCAATCATGGATGCAGCCAAATTAGCATTTGTGATTGGTTTATTGTCTAGTCCTTGGATGGTGATATAAATGCTACACCCATCCAGGAGTGAAGCTAGCATACAGTGTAATGGCAGAAAAAAGGAATGTCTCTCTCTTTTGCTGACCATGCTTGCAGTTTGCAGCCACCATGAACCACTGGCCCTCAGCCATGTCATTTTACCTTGGAGCCAACTGAGTATGGACTGAAACCTCCAACCTGTAAGAAAGAAACCTTCCTTTCCCTAACTATGGTCATCAGGTATTTTGTCTGAACAAGGAGAGAAAAGTAAACAAGGCAGAAGAGATGGATAAGGTCTCAGATACAATGTATTTAACACTGGTGTGTTAATGCACTGTTTTATAATGCATTACTATCATAAATTATGATTAATAAATGTGTGAGCTCACATGAAATAAAATGGGTAATGGAAAAAACAATTATATACCTGAAATGAACAAAGATTATTTTTGCCCCAGGGCAGTATTAACTCTCCTGACCTGTTTTATAAGTTAGAAGCTTGCAAAAAAAACTTCATTGGTTCACTCCACTGCCAACCTCAGGCAGAACAGGCAGAAGCATGTTGCTCTCCAGGGTTAAAAGTTAAGCCCCACATAGGTTCCAGGGCACTTCACATCTACATTTGTAGAAGTCTGTTCATGGGCATGCAGAGGCATCCCTTTCAAAGATGACAATCAGTTGCCTCTTCAGTGTTCTTCCATTAAGAATAAAACATGATCCTGAGAAATCTCTTTCATTTCTGGGAGCAGCATAATCCTTGGCATGACATACACAAGGCTGTTTGTTTCCATCAAGGTTTGGAACAAGAAAAAGCTTGGTAACAGGTTCACCCTTCATTAAAAGCAGCCCTGAAGCTTAGGACATGTCATCTGGCAGACGCTGAGGGCTTGAGTTGTCTATGAGAAAGACACCATACAGCTTATGGAAATAACACAACCCCACTGCCTAATGCCTCATGGATGATTCTGATGGAAATCACGAAGCAGTGAAGCACAGCTCTGCTAGCTGGCAGTGATTTTACCAGATGACACTATAATGCTGGATGCCAACAGTTGACCAAACTGGCTGCTGATCAATGCTGCTGTCATTCTTTGGTGACTTGTGAAAGACACCATAAATTGACCCCACTAAGTGCTGGTCTTTGCCACTGCCACTCACTGCCATCCAGTGCCAGTTTGTGGTCATCTGCCAGGAGATGGTCTCTGAGGGTGATTTTCATTTGCTGGTCTCTGGAGCTCTACATTTGTAACAGCTTTGAATTATTATTGCTCTCTCTTTTGAAATGGTTGTTCTGTCCATACTATTCAGGATAAGAATTTACAGGACTTCAGAGACCAGAGTACATGAGAAATAAATCACAAGTTTGTAGGATCATGGAAATAAGTCTATTTTAACAAAGCCTGTGCTACAGCACAGGAGGAAGCCCTCCTGATAGTATGAGGGCAGTACTGACTATATAGCAGCTGAAGGCCTGACTGGTCCAAGTAGATGCAGGGATTCAGAACAGCTGTAGCTGTCATGGTGGGAATGTGGTGAGACTTAAATCAGAAAATAATCTGGGCAGCTGGTGGGGTGTTATAGAGCCCAGATCCCTCCCTCCCTGATTTTAGCCATGCCAGGGTACCCTTTCCCCTTCTTCAAAAAGGCAATGATTGTACTTATGTTGGAGTAAACCTGAGGAGCATGGTCACTAGATGACCGAGGCAGCCTCTGAAGCAAGTTATTCCAGTTCATGGCTGGGTAGGGGGTGGATAACAGTCTCTAGCCAAGCAAGAACCCCCACTTTGGCCAACATTAGAAAAACAGGAGTCAATCACATCTTTTTCACCTCAGTTTTGCTGGAAGATTATCTTGTGGTGAATAATCATTTTGTCCAACTGTCTTTGTTACCATGACAATGCTTGAGCACAGGAAATTTATAAAGAAAAGAGGTTTGTATGGCTCACAGTTCAAGTCCATGGTGGGGCAGCTCTAACTGGTGAGAGTTCACAATGAGTCATAACATAGCAAAAGCAGAAGGGCAAGCAGATTTATATGGAAGGGAAGCATGAGAGAGGAGGAAGAGGAACTGGAGTTGTCAGTTCCTTTTATACCATCCCAACCCAGTGGTCACAATCCAGTCCTGCAAGAGCAAAAACTTATTCCCTGAGAAAAGCACTAATTTCTCTTAACAGCAACGCCTCTTGAAGGCCCCAACATTGTTCCACAATGCTGCAATGCAGACCAAACCTCATGATTTTTGATGGAGACAAACATGTCCAGACCATAGCACATATGGCCCTTGAAAGATGTATGGTGCATTGTTGGGTCCTGGTAAATGTGAAATGCCAGTTACAGTGCACCAGAACTGCCCACGGAAGGCTAGGCTAGACAAACTTGGGCAATTAAAGTTATTCATTATAGAATGTAAGAAATATGTCCAGGATCAAGTATGACAAGTATTTAAGCTAGCCAAATAGGCTGTGTGAGGAGCATACCTCTGTACAAGCCTTCCTCCTTCATTTCTTACCTACAGCTATGAGAGAGAGACTACAACCAGCCTAAAGAAAAGGGAAAAGCCTGAGTTCTATTTAGAACTGAATCAGCTCAGCATCAGTACAGGACATTATATCCCAAATAACATTGTAGAGGATGCAAAAATATACTTACAACATAAGGACTGCACTACATATACTAGGCAGTGGCTGCTGGTGCAATAGAGGCCTGTAGTAGTCTAGCAAAGGCCAGCCTGAAGCCACAACTCAGGAGCAACATTGCATCATGATAGGTACCATCTTCCTGAATGGGGGAACATGAATGGGTCAAAGACCTTAACATGGTGCTATGTCCTCAAAGAACATATGGGTGCCCATGTACCCTGATTAAAGCAGCAACAGCTTCCTCTATCACCATCACCAAAGACCCTCTGGAGGACCGTGCTTGTGACAACCCTGAATTCTGAGGGCCAGAGGGACAGATCCCTGAAGGAGCACATTTTTGTTGTGGGACAGAGCAAGTACTCTAAATTGTTGGGCCAAGGATTTAACTCAAGTGCCTGCCTGGCAAGCTCAAGGTCGTGAGTTCAATCCCCAGTACAAAAAAAAAAAACACTCAAGTGTAAGCTATAGATACAACATAGACACTCTGTGCTCCTTGTGTGAAGACCAGCACACCAGAAGACTTGGTCTTTTGAGGTATTTGACACTGATCCTTAGGAGATAGAGCTGCTGATAAACAGCAGGAACAGAAGTGGAACTCAGTTGGTCCCATGGATGCCTATTCAGAATTCCTTGTCCAAATGTGATAGAAAATGGGCAGACATAGCAACATGGGTCTGAGAAGGAATTGGTGACTGGAGTGCAAGCCCTCTTGGACACCACCCCATCGTCCATGGGTGCCAGCAGAGGTGCTGATTAAGTGAGAATTTAGATGATAACAGGAGAGACAGCACAACTCCAGTGGAAAAGCAAAGGAGAAGCAGGAGCAGTGGGGGTGGAGCTATATCTCAAACTACTCATTTCTTTGGTCTCTCCTCACTAGAGAAAGCAACAGCAGCTTTTGAATAACACAAGAGTCTAAACAGAGGAAAAGACAGACTGTGTAATACCAGAGATGCAGCATCGAAGTCCTCAGGAAGTCCTTTGCTGCCCTGTGGCAGAGGGAGCTGTCAGCAGTCTCAACAGCTGGCTGCTCCAGTTTACCAAGGATGCTACCTCCCAAGGCAGCCTGCATCTTGGCTGACAAGGGACATTCTCATGAGCAATTTGCTCCAGAGCTCCCTCTGGCTTGGAACAACCTAGTGTGATCTCACTTCCTCTACTTAATTCTTTCCTATTCACTTGTAGTTGTTGTTTTCAGTACATATCTTGCACCCTTAGAAACCAGAGACCCAACTTGACAGCCTGATTCTTGTTAGTAGGAATACTCAGGTTGTAAGTAACAAACACAATTTAAGAGAGCTAAAACAAATGTGAGAATTTATTAGATGATATTTGGAATATCTCACAGAAGAGCACAAAAGTCCAGGAATAGAAAGGGCAGAGATAGATAGGAACAGGCAGACAAGGTAAACCAGGCATCAGCACAAAATTAGCCCTTTCTAGACATTGATTCCATAACAGATTCACTCTTCTCGCTGAAGATCATGTTTCATTCCATGGGGCTGGAAATAAAGCCACTGAAAGCACCCACATTTAAAAATACCTCCAAATTCTAAAATTTTATAGAGGCCCAGCTTCTTTTTGTATATACATAGAAGACTTATAATAGAAAATATGCAATGATTATGTTACCACCATGACAAACACATATACTCGTGAACAGACACAGAGTACTGGACAAGTAGTAACAAGGGAATTTCATTGCAGATTTGCAAAAACATGAGATGAAACTATAGAAATTTTACAAAACTGCAAGTAGGTCAAGAAGATGAGAAAATATTCCATAGGTGGAAACATAATGTACTTACAAATTATAAATATGCATGGTATAAAAGTTCTGGCATACAAGAAGGTTACTACATTTTAAGTCCACAATAAGTTGCACAATATTTCATCATGGAAGTGTGTGAGAAGAGTTGATAATCACTATGCATAAGTATGAAAATGAAGTAAAAACAAAAGGAAGGTACACAAAATACACATGTAGCTACATGGATGAGCCTGTCAACACCTAGGACATGATAGGTATTGAAAATGTGAAAGATTGTTGGAACTGTATCTATAGATTAACAAGCCCAGAGGAATGACGATCTGGACATATATTGATGGGATAATGATTAAATGACCTAGGAGGCCTCAAGTATATAACCAAATGTTTGCTGATCTATGTCTGCTACTCAATAAAGATACTGTTACATAAAGCTATATTCTTCCAGTTTATTTCATTTCATGGTTCTAAAGTATGGCTCTTGAAATCAAATTTTTTTTTAAAAAAAAACATAGATTTACAGATAACCCCATCAGGGTCTCAAAGAAAACCAGAGCAGAAGGGACATTAGAGACAGGTCTCAAACTCCTGAGACTGGACCTCCAAAAATCTCCATAACTTAGTGCATGGATTACAATGGAACCATCTTTGGTGTACAATTCCAAGCCAGTGGGAGAACCTAGTGGGAAAAGGAAAAGGATGTTTCCTCTATTTAGCATTCCACATGGTATGCCTTGTGGTGCTCCATGAAATCACAGGGACAAGTGATCTAAAACCATCTTTTATTTGGTGTGGAGTCTATAGTAGAACCCATGAGGGAAACAGACACATTCCTATGGTTTATTAAGATTATTTTAAAAACGAACACCAAAGGTTTATATTTCCAGAATCAGAGCTCCGTCATGTACTTCAGAACAAGGTATCACTCTGGGATCCTGAAAGCCACATGGGTTCACATCAGGTATTAAACGACCTGGCCTTCTCTGTGGTCTGCATCTGCCCACCCTACAACTGCAACCTGACTATTACAGGTCTTTTTCTTTTTTTTTTCTTTTGGACACTGAGTAAAAATGCTAGTGCAGAAGTTCTACTGTCTACTGAAGGCTATATTAAGGTTAACTCCTTAACAGTCAATGGAATATCCTAGAGTCACAATGAGCAAAATTACATTTTTAGATAAGACTGTTGACCCAGTCCAAGATCTAATGCCTCATCTCTGTTACTAGTAAAGAAAAATCATGATGGATGGAGGAGGGAAGTGGGTAAAGTCACAAAGTAGAACATCATCCTGTTAATGTTTGTTCATTTACAAAGGTTTGGCACCCTCATCTGGCAAAACAACTTTCAGGTATTAAGAAGAAAAGTAGGAAGTCCACAAATTTGAATATGAATCTAAAAACTGAGAAACTGAATGCTTTAGAAATTACAATGCTTGTAATATTTCTCTCCTTTTTCTATCCCTTTAAATAAAAAATTTAAAAAAAAAGAAATTACAATGTAAAAAAATAAATAAAAATGAACATTACTATGAGGAAAGATAGGGTTATAAATACATTGAAATACTGGTATCTTTATTTAGAACAGTGATGAACCTTTTAGAACTTTCAATGGTAATAGCCCACTGCAGCCTGTGTCCTCTAGGTTCACCACCATTGGTTTAGATTATTCTTATTTATTAAGAATTCTAACTTTCTAATAAAGCTGCATAATTATAATTAAAGGAAAAAACACTGTTGGAATCAAAGATAAAATACATCATTCTGAAAAAAATTTTGTGCATAAGAGAAATCTACATTTTTCAAACTTTGGAATCAAGCTCAATGTTAGATTCTTGTCAGTTTCATTACAATACAAAAATATCAATTTCAAGCACTATTACAGAGAGAAAAACTACAAAATTCTAACTTACCTAAGAGCTGCTTCATGTCTTTTAAAAGGAAAAATATAACAGTAAAACAGCAGTAGGTTGCCAATCCAGTTTCCCACTTGGCTGAGGCAACAGGTAAAAGATGGTAAAACAAATATTCTTTCAAAGAAAGAAATAATGGGAATTGTATTTCCTAACACTTGTCAGAAATCCCAAAAATACAGAAAGGCAAAACACATCCCTGAATGCGTCAAGACTTTTTACATTTTATGAGCAGTTCTGGGGACAGAGCCCACGACATTCCGCATGGTAGGCTAGCACTCTACCTCTGGGCTACCCACCCCCCAGCCCAGTCACTTTTTTAATCACAAAACTCTCAGTATTTCACATCTTCTGAAAAGTAACTTTTCAATAATTGATTTCTCCATCTAATTTTTTACAAGATATTTTATCAAACACCACAAAACAGCAGCAGCACAATATATTCGTGTATCATAGGAAATTGAAATACAGTGCATTGTTGGGTCACACAGCACTTAAGATACACAGGCAAGACATATGGGAAAAGCTCAACAAATGAGAGAATTTTACAGCAAGACATCCTTTCATGTAGGTGAATGCTAAGGAGTATACAGTTCACATAACTTTCTGCTCACTCAGTATCTTATATCAATACTGCTATCCATGGTTCTTGTCTCTGAAAACTTAACAGAATTTTATATAAACTGTTTCTCAGATTCTGTGAATGTAGGAGACTAATGTTCAACCCTTTAGAATAAAAATATATGGAAACAAATATTAAGGATAAAAGAATTGCGGTATTATTTAACCTACTTATTCAGCAACTGGTTATGAGTTTTTCTTTTCATATAATTAAAGTAAAAACAGTGGAGATAAACAGTATGTCTTGACATACCAAAAGACACTATAAGGCATACACACTTCATGCTCCCAATTACACTGTTTCAATTGCAAACTGAAGTCAAAATATATAATATGTTACAATGGAAAATCAATCACAAACACTACTAGGAATTTTCTTCTTTGGATTTTTCAGTGATTCAATTTATTCATGTTTTAAAAACTTCACATTTCAGAAGTGAACATTTATTAGCCATTCACAATTGAGATTGAACTCATGTCTATAAGAAGAGTACTGAGTCATGGTAGTTTATGCCTGTAACCCAAGCACTCAGGAGGATGAAGCAGGAGGAATGCGGTCAGTTCAAGGTCAGCCTGGATTACTTACTTAATAAAAGGTCAGTTTGAACTAAATCATTTCACCTCGAAAAGACAAACCTGTATGGCTTCCCCTCATAGCATTATTTCTACAAATACACTTTTCCAATGCGTTTGTTAGGTTTACCTGCAACATGAATTTTCCAAAATGCAGTGCAGTTAGGTCACTTGATGAAGATTCTTCCACATTTAATTTTTTCATATAATTTCATTCCTCAGGTCATTTTTCTGAAGAATAATGAGCTGTCATTTCTGAATAAAAGTATAGCACACTAGCTATGTAGTGGCTACATAGCTAATGGCTAATGAGACTGAACTCTGGAAACCTTTCTGACACAGGATTCCTCCTTGATCTGTCCAAGGAATAAGGCTCAACTGCTTTGGAAGGTTCCTAAGACCCACTGCACTCACAGGCTTTCTCTTCCATGCATGCTGATAGGAAAGTATGCTTGCCTACAGAACTGTCCCTCTCCATAACTTCATTTAAACATCCTTAAGGTACAGTCTGACACACAACAGGATATAACTATAACAAGATTTACCATAACTGCATTTTCTGAAGCAAATGAGGTGTACATTTTAGGCTCACTTATGAACTCCTAGGACTTTGGTCCTATGTGAGTTCTATGGTGGTTAATGAGCTGTGATTTCTGGGAGAACACCCTCCTACACTCACTGCACTGATAGGGTTTCTCTCCTGTGTGAATCCTTTGATGGTTCACAAGTTGTGACTTTTGCGAGAAGGCTTTCCTACACTCACTGCAGCCATAAGGCCTCTCACCTGTGTGTGTCCTTTGATGCGGAATGAGGTGTGACTTCCGAGAGAAGGCTTTGCCACACTCCCTACATTTAAAGGGTTTCTCTCCTGTGTGTATTCTTCGATGGTTAATGAGACTTGACTTCTCCCTGAAGGCTTTTCTGCACTCATTGCATTCATAAGGTTTTTCTCCTGTATGAGTTCTCTGATGTCTAATTAACTCTGATTTGTCAAAGAAGGCTTTCCTACAAAGACTGCATTCATAGGGTTTCTCTCCAGTGTGAATTCTCTGGTGAGTGTTTAACTGTGACTTCTGGGAAAAAGCTTTGTCACAGTCCCTGCATTCATAGGGTTTTTCTCCCGTGTGAGTCCTCTGATGAGTTGCTAGACTTGACTTCTCACCAAAGGCTTTCCCACATTCAGTGCATTCATATGGTTTCTCTCCTGTGTGAGTCCTCTGATGTGATATGAGATGTGACTTCTGACAAAAAGCTTTCCCACATTCAGTGCAAACATAGGGTTTTTCTCCTGTATGAATTCTCTGATGATTAGTGAGACTTAACTTTTCACTGAAGGCTTTCCCACATTCACTGCACTCATAGGGTTTTTCCCCTGTGTGAGTTCTCTGATGTCTAACAAGCTGGGACTTTCTGCTAAAGGCCTTTCCACATTTACTGCATACAAAAGGCTTCTCCCCTGTGTGTGTCATCTGATGGGATATGAGGTGTGACTTCTGGGAGAATGCCTTCCCACACTGCAGACATCCATGGGGCTTCTCTCCCGTGTGGGTTCTCTGATGATTGATGAGGCTTGACCTCTCTCTGAAAGCTTTCCCACATTCCCTGCATTCATAAGGTTTCTCTCCAGTGTGAATTGTCTGATGTCTAATGAGTTCTGATTTCTCAAAGAAGGCTTTTCTGCAATCACTACATCCATAGGGTTTTGTTCCTGTATGAGTCCTGTGATGCGTCACAAGCTGTGACTTCCTGCTAAAGGCTCTCCCACATTCCCTGCATCCAAATGGTTTCTCTCCTGTATGAATTCTCTGATGATTAATGAGATTTGACTTTTCACTGAAGGCCCTCCCACAATCACTGCATCCATAGGGCTTCTCTCCAGTGTGTGTCCTCCAATGTGATATGAGATGTGATTTCCGGGAAAATGCTTTACCACACTTACCACACTCATAGGGCTTCTCTCCTGTGTGTGTCCTCTGATGGGATGTGAGCTGTGACTTTTGAGAGAAGGCTTTTCCACACTGGCCACAGTCATAAGGTTTCTCTCCAGTATGAGTTCTGTGGTGTGTGATGAACTGTGACTTCTGGGGAAAGGTTTTTCCACATTTACCACAGCCATAAGCTATGTCTCTTATGTGTCTGCTCTGATGTTTAATGAGGCTTGACTTCTTGCTGAAACGTTTCCTACATTCACTGCATTCATAGAGTTTCTCCCCTAGACGAGTTCTGTGATAAATGACAATCTGGGACTTTTTATAGTTAATACTATCACATTTATCACACTGATAGTATTTTAACCAAGTATCAGCTTCCTGAGGCTTGGTGTTGAGAAATAATTTATTGAATACATTAAAGTCATCTGACTCTCTTCTTTCACAGTCTACTTCTGGAATAAGCAAATTTAAATTATGTTCCAAAATCAATCCATCTAAGTTACCTTCATTGTTTGATTTTCTTAAAGAAACAAAATCCACGCTGACAGTGAAATTTTTTCCAAGTGCATCCCACTCATGACATCTTTTCAAACTTCTAGCCTGGTCTTGGCTGTCCTGTTGCCATGTCATGTGATCATCTATTTGCCAGATTTCTATAATAGAAACAGAAAACCTATTTGGCTGTGGCTCATGGAATAAAACACCACAAATGCTATGTTGAGGATCTGACTGCTTGTTAGGGATTAGCTTCTGAGTATAAAATAAATCAAGTAGAATGCGTATCTTCCACATATTGAAAACAAGCAGAAAATTGGCTGTGGATAAATCTTGTCAGACTGTTAACAAACAAACACTTATCAAAGGATATGAAAACTGCATAATGAGCAATGAGGAGTACAATAAGGAGACAGGAGGAGGCCCTGGTCCAAGGTTCTAACCCAGCATCAACCAGGCACACACACACTCCAGGCAAGCACCACTACTGCAGAAAAAAGCAAAGAACTTACATTTCAGTGGAGAAGACTGAGAACAGAATATTCATTAAAAAAAAAATTTAAGAAAAACTGACATTATGGTAAGGACTAGGGAGAAAATGAACAGACTGGACAGACTAAAACCACTTCAAGCTTGAAGGTAACAAGCATTTGTGTATTTTTCTCATGCTTAGGTTATATGAAAGTTTTACTTAAACTGGATCATATGCATCTCCAACATTTATTACCAAGAAAGCACTTACTTCATGCAACACACTATCAAAATATATCCTCTGTCATGGTAACTGTCCAGGCATAGAATTTTTAAATCTAGGTGAACACTCACTGAAAAGACTCAAGACACAAGTTTCTATGGGGTAGAGCAGATATGGTTATTCCTCATCAGATCTATTTCCATCATCCTCACAACATAACCACTTCCTTTCATGTTATGTAAGTGCTCTTCAAAAACACTGCTTTCTAATAAAAACTAGCACTTGTGTTTTGTGAGGTCATACTTAAAGGTATGAAAAATAACTGGTACTGTGAGAACTTCCACAGATTTCAAGGTCCATGGAGGCAAATATATTTTTGGGAAATGCTTAACTCATTGTGAGTCATAAATGCCCTCATAAACGAACAATCAGCAAGACTTGCTGATGATCTGATGTGTATAGGACATGGCAAGAAGGGAATAAAAATGATCCCTAGGTCTGAGACTGAACAATTCAATGGATCATGGTGTTAATTACTGAGCTGGGTCAGAAAGAAGTCTGGAAGTTAAACTGAGACTCCACTAGAGATGCATTAGTCTTGGGATGTACGTAACGACTTTGAACTTAAAAATATATATATCAAGAAATATGGGAGAACCAGGCATAGTGGTACACACCTGTAATCCCAGCACCTAGAAGGCTGAGGCAAAAGGACTACTCCAAGTTCAAGACCAGGCTACTGAGGCTAGGCAAAAAAATCACATTTTCAAGGTCAGCTTGGGAAATTTAGTGAAGTCCTGTCTCAAAATTTAAAGAAAAAGCATGCAGGGACACTTAGGGATGTAGCTCAGTCAGTGGTAGAATGCTCATGGGTTCAATTACTAGTACTGTGAAAGACACAAAGAGAGAGTGAGACAGAGAAAGGAAGAAAGAAAGGAAGAAAGGGATAAACAGAAAGGAAATAGAGAAAGCAAGATGAAACTACCTTATGCTTGGTCATCTTTGACCTACCCCAATTCCTGTCTTCCTTACTGTCTCCATTAATCTTCTTGCTATAGTCTAATCTATCATATCATCTAAATTATCTTTTTTTTTTGTTTTGTTTTTGTTTTTGTCTTTTGTCATCCTGGGGATTGAACCCAGGTCCTTCACACTGAGCTACATCTTTGCCTCTTTCTTTTCAGTACACAGTCTCACTAAACTTCTAAATTCCCAAGGTGGGCTCCAACTACCAATCTTCCTGCCTCACCGCCCTGGAGTGCTGGAATCATAGATATAAGGCATAATGCCAAGCCTAAGTAGATGACACACCCTTCTAATTAGTTTACTGGCTTCCATTAAATGTTATACTCTGTATTAGAACTTTTAAAAGTACAAACCAGAAATTTTGCTTTTATTTTAATTACTTCAAGTAATCCTAACCATTTCTGCTTCCTTCAAGTAGAGATAGGAATCAGTTCCTGCCCTCTTACCTTTTTTTGGGCTTCCCAGCATACAGAATTCCAACCACATGGGCTTCTGTTAAGCTCCTTAAAGTCACTAAGCCTCTTCTCACTTTCCTCATTCATAGCTTTCACTCCTTCTGGAGATGCCACCCATCATTTCTTCATACTGTTTGCTCATTTGATATTCTTCATACCTGATTTTGTTTTGAACTTTTGTTTTGTATTTGCTTTTTTTTTTTTTTTTTTTTGCCATGGAGTTAGGCTGCTCTTAAACTTATTATGTAGCCCAGGCTGGCCTCAAATTCACTGCAATCCTCCTGCCTCAGCCTCCTGAGTGCTAGGATTACCAGCATATACAACCACACCCAGTTCATTCTTCATTTCTAGAATTGACCACTCCCAGTTCATTCTTCATATCTAGAATTGGTTTCTCCTCCACATTATTTTGTTATAGGCTAAATGTTCATGTCCCCTCAAAATTCCTATGTTGAACCCTTAATCTCCAGTGTATCTGCATTGGGATATAGGGCACCTAAGAAATTAATATGATTTAAGTAGGGGGCAAGGTGGGAGCCTGATTGGAGGCTCTGAGGCAGAAGAGACCCTGGAGTGTGCTCTCTCTTCCCAAATCAGGGAAAAGGCCATGTGAACACCAGTAAGAAGGCAGCTTTCTACAAGCCAGGAAACTAATTTTCCCATTTCCCTACCTCCTGAACTGTAAGAAGTAAATTTAAGGCACTCTAGTCATTTGTTTTGGCAGCCTGAGCAGACTAAAACATTCTCTACTATATCATCTAATTTATTTCTGTGAGAGTAGTCATCAGGATCTGGATATTTTCTTGAACAGACTAACCTGTTCATCTTTTATCCTTCCATTAGAAAGTAAGCATTATGGGGTGGGGGTCTATCTCTCTCATGCTCCCTACTGTACCCAGCACAAGCCTGGAAAACAGAAAAAGTCAGTATGCATTCAATGCAGAGACAACAGCAGCTGAGACTGCTATCCAGACAAAGTCTGCCCACAACACTGCCCTCAGCTATTGTCTAGGAACTGGGGTTTTGGCCCTGCTCCTATTGTTCCCCTAGCTAAGAATATAAATAAACACACAACCTCTTTCTAGGGGACCCTGACAGGTATGAGGCAACAGGCCACCTAGCCAGCCCCAGGAAGGATGCACGTATCACATCTGTGATGGGCACCCCTTGGCAGACAGACAGGTGTCACTATGCCTCACTGCAGGAGCATGAGAAGCTGCTACACTGGTTCTTGTAAATAGTCTAGGCCTCTCCTATGATTCAGCTGAGTGACCTCACTGGGGAATGGAAATAAACCCTAGCCACAACAACACCTACATGCTGAATCCCAGGAATCCTTCTTGTCACACTCTGGATATGGGGATGATCTTGGAGACCTGACATATAATTCCAGTTTGTGTAACTAATTTTGAGTTTGTACTTCTTTGCACACTTTGCAATGAAACATGAATGCTCAACAAATTTATAACTACATGTATATCATTCTACTCGATCAGCTTTTGGTATCAGATTTGTAACAGCAGAAGTCAGAGAAAAATTCTCAGGTAATGTGATGCATGCTTGGGCTATAAAAATCTTTGCTAAAAAAATGCTGCAGAGAAAAATTGCAAGAAAAAACACTATATGCTCCATAAATAAAGCACAGATGTGAAATCATAATTCTTTGCAACCGGGTGTGCAAATAAAGCTCAGGGAAAACCAACTAAAAATATTATAAACAATGTGATCAGATCTGGAATGGAACTTAAGAAAAGTGGGAGAACAATTAGGCTGGAATGTTCAAGGAACAGCTCATGAACAAATACAATGAATATTCAATTCCTGCAAGAGGGAATGAAGAGTATCTTCATAGCACACAGAGTACAATCAAAAGGTTAGGTAGAGAGAATAAATGTTAAATGTTTGAAAACAATGAAAAATTTTTAAACCCAGGCACCTGTCTTTCCTACCTTTAGTAGGCTGCATGCAGCAACATTGGCCATCCTGAAAATTTGCCATACCCCAATGGAGGATGGATAGTAGGGGTAAATCCCAGGAGGCTCAAGGCGAAAATATCCTCTCACAGTTCCTTAGAGAGGTCTCAGCGGCACTGAGTCCCCATGGCCCACAGCAGTGCAATCTGTCACTGGCATTGACTTCCCTCCATTTCCAGCCCCAATTTTCCCAATGTACTTTCAGGGACTACATCCCAGTAAGTTTCTGCACTCAGAGACATGTCCAGGATCTGTTTCTGAAGGAACCTGGAGTAGATCAGTGTAAGGAGGTGTAAGAAATCAGTGTGTGTTGGACAACTGAGAAAATCAACTATGGTGCATAATGTTTAAGATAACGTATGAAAGATTAGAATCTAGATCCATCTAACAAGTCCTGAGAAACTTGAGGAATGAAAAATAATGGACACAGTTTTCTGGGCTTTTTTTTTGAGAGAGTGGGGATGAGAGGATCTTCTTATATAGTTCAAGCAGCAGGCCTTGAACTCACCATGTAGCCCAGGCTAGCCTCAAACTCATGACAAACCTCCTGCCTCAGCTTCCTGAGTGTTGGAATTACAGGCATGTGCTACTGGAAAGAATAGTAGGAACAGATTACTCTTACACTTCACTGTGTCTAAACTATGGAAAAACAGCAGAACCTAGGTTAAAAGGAATGATTATCTGGGAGAGATGGTTTTATTTTCTGTTATAGAGAGAATGAACACAGAGGCTTTGCAGGGTGCTCCTAAATTGAAGAAAAACAAAAATTCCAACATTTACAAGTAGGGGTGTCATTGACCCAGGGGAAGCAGATCAAACAGGAAGTCCAAGTCCTTGATTGACCAGACAAGAATAATTCTCAGGCACACATATTTCATTTTAAACTACAAATAAAACACAACTAAAATTGATTAACCTGAGTAGCTGATGTCAACTGCTTCCTTCAAGTAGAGTAAGGAATCAGTGGTTCAGAGATTCTGAAAAGAGTTCTTGAGGCAGATTTCACAGACATCACTCACCACTGCCCAGCAGAGATCAGGCCTCTTTGTCCTCATTCTGCCCAACTCTCCCACACTTACCTGAACAGTCAGAGTGCTGAACTTCATCTCTGACCCATGGTTCTTCGCCTTGCTCCAACTTGAAGATGACATCTGGTTTCATAACTGTATACCCTGTTTGGGGAAAAAAGCACATAAGCTGTGGACCTGAATGCACAGGTTTTAGGTCCTCTAGAGGAAAAGCAAGGTTTGGCCTCAAAGTCCACTGGACAAAGCTGAATCACAACAGAACAAGTAACTCAAATCAGGATAATGGCCTCCTAGTGGCTAACAAGGCCTAAGAGTCTTTAATTTCTATGATTTAAGTCCCAAACCATCCAACACTTCAAAACTCTGAAGCTAGGCTCCCAAGTTCAGCTCCAGGATCCCCAGTATTAGCTGTCATTCCTGGAAAAGTTACTTTACCTGTCTTGATTTTCACACCAGGAAAAAAGGATAATTATTGTACCTACCAAAGACTATGTAGGTTTGTGGTATAGTATGCATTGTACTGTAATTCATCCACAGCATGTGCCAACACCACATAGATTCTACCACATAGATTCAGAGATAGCCAACAACCTACAGCTGCATTACTGGAGGGTGAGAGCCAAATTACTTTTGTGGGTGTGACACTCAAGCACAATATGCAAGTACTCAACCACTGAGTTATGCTCCCAGCCTTTTTGTGTTTGAGTCAGTCTCCCAAAGTCACTCAGGCTGGCCTCGAATTTTTCATCCTCCTCTCTCAGTCTCCCAAGGAGATGAAATTATAGGTGTACACAACTATGCCTGGCTCCAAATACAGAAAGTATTTGAAACAGAAACTATAAAGAAACTCTCCAGTTCTAAAAAGCAAAAAAAAAAAAAAAAAAAAAGAAAGAAAGAGAAACTTTCCAAGTCCAAGGAACTTTGATCTTCTAAATTTCCTCAGTTCATTTAAAATTTTCAGAATCCTACATCATTAATTCACTTAAAAAACAAAAACAAAGACACTGCCATCTGGCACAATATGGTACTCACAGGAGCCTTTCTTACCCAGCGACACAAGGCTGCTGTAGTTCTCCAACATGACATCCCTGTACAAGTTCTTCTGGTGTGGCTCCAGGAGTTGCCACTCCTTCTGAGTAAAGTCCACCGACAAATCTTCAAATGAGAATAACTCCTGCAAGAACACAGCTCCAGTAAATAAAAAGCAGCATTTACTGCATGCTGGGGAAAGACAGATCAGAGGTCAGAGCCATGCTCTCTTTACTGTGAGCTATTAAGCACCCAGATCACTACCTCTGCTGTGTTGGGTGACAAAAGGCCACTGTGCATCTTTCCATTCACATGATTCACATAAATCAAAATGGATGGGTTAGTTTCTGTGCTACTGAGAATGGAAAACAGAACCTTTGCACTGATCTGCTTCTCTAGCCTAAGTCAGGTTGGGCTTTAACTTGCAATCCTCTTGTCTCAGCCTCCTACTGTGCTTGGATTATAAGTGTGTGACACCAAACCCAGCTATGACTATGTATTGTGGTGCTGTTCGATTAATCTCAGGGCCTCACGCATGCTAGGCCTAGAATAGGTGACTAAATTCCTTAAAACATCAACAAAATATTTTCCTAATTCACATTTGCCAATGAATAACAGGAAGACAACAAAAGCATACTCAAAAACTGCTTATCATATAAAGACTATATACTACACGAATCCATTTACATGCAATGTTCCAAAAAGGCAAATCACAGTAAGCAAATTAGTAGCTGCCTCAGGCAGGGCATGAGAAGAGAAACTGACCACAGTGTCACAGATTCCTACAGAGCAGTGAGCATCTTCTAAAGCCAGATTGTGCTAAGGGTAATACAATATAAATTCACTTAAAAATCACTGCATTATACATTAAATGAGTGGATCTTATTGAGGTTGTAATTACTAAAGCTTATAAAAAAGATATTACTATGAATAAATTTATGTCAACATTTGACATTTTAGATGAAATATCTCTAGTTCTGGAAACCAATGAATCCAAAGTGAATAAAACTGTAAGCCAGGTATGATAGCATATGCCTGTAATCCCAGCACTCAGGAGGCTGAGGTAGAAAGATTACTGAGGGTTCAAGGCCAGCCAGGGCAACATAATGAGTTTAAGTGCACCCAGTCTCAAAAAAGAAAAAATACGAACTGATCCGGTAACTGTTAAAGAACTAACAGTTTAAAAACTTCCTTCAAGATCTAGATGGCTTCAGTAATAAATTCTTCCAAGCATTTAAGGGATAAATAAAATGATCTTACACAAAATCTTTTAGAAAAGTAAAAGTACAAATCTCAATCATTTTAGAAGGCCAGCAGATCCCTGATACCAAACCTGATGAGGACATAAGAAAGGAGCTTTTAGGAAAATAACAAAGAATCAAAATGCTTAATTAGCCATGCATGGTGGTACACACCTTTGATACCAGCACTCAGGAGGTTGAGACAGGAGAATCACCACAAGCCAGTTTGAGGCCAATCTGGGCTAGACAGTGAGTTCAAAGCCAGCCTGAGATACATAGCAAGACCCTGTCTCAAAAACAAAGCCTGACAAAAAATATCAACATCCAAGCACATCAGTTAGCACCCAAAAGTCCCAGCTCTTCAGATGACTTGGGAAGATCATCTGAGACCAAGCAACTGAGACCAGCCTGGGGAAAACAGTAAGATCCTGTCTCAAAAATAAAACGTATTAGCAAAATGATCCAGACCATATGAAAAAACATCATGGTCTAACGAAATGAGTTTTCTTTTTGTAAAGCAAGCTAAATTCAATATTCAAAAGTCAACATAAACCAGGCATGGTGGTACATGCCTGTAATCCCAGCACTCAGGAGGCTGAGGCAGGAAGATCACTAAGAGTTCAAGGCCAGCCTGCACTATATAGCAAGACCCTGTCACAAAACAAAACAAAACAAAACAACAAAAGTTCAACATAATTACATAATGTAATAAAGGAGAAAAATGTGGTTATCATTTTTTTCAGAAAAGATCTTATCATGTAGCCCAGGCTAGCCTCAAATTCACAGCAATCCTCCTGCCTCAGCCTTCCCAGTGCTGGGGTTATAGGTGTGAGCTACCACACTTAGCCTAGTCATTTCAACAGGTGCATAAAAAATAGGTGATAAAATACTACTAACAGACTAGCTGTCAGAAGAAATGCAATCTGCTAACCCCAAACTACAAATTACCTACTTCAAGCTCCAGCCTGAGGGGTAAAATGCTGATGCTGCCTGAGGTCTGAAAAATAGCATCTATTAGACTACTTGGTAGTGACAAATATGTCTGTCCCCACAATGCCCAACACTGTAACCCTAGCTGGACACATCAAAGGCAGCTGGGAAACAACTTTTAAATTTAATTTAACTAATTTAAATTTCAGATTCACATGCAACTAATAATATAATCACACTTCTGTGAGGTCAAAAATGTATCTGGTGTTTGTCCTAGGTTCTGAGGACCAGTCCAAGTGGCAGGAGTACCTTATTCACAGCGGCCTTTCTGGGTTGATGCTAAGAAGGTGATGCTAACTGCCCCAAGTCATGTCAGAATAAGAACAATTGTGCCAGGAAGACAATCCATGTGAAGAGAAGGGTAGGGCTTTGAGCAAGCTGGTATCAGCCCAGTTTCCAGGAAGGGGAGGGCCTGGAGAGTGAGTTCAGTCACACAGTTCAAACAATCATACCTACCACTAAAGCCTAACAAAGACCCTGACACCAAGTCTTGGCAGCCTCCTGACTGGTAAACACATCACTGTGTCCCAGGAACATGATGTATCCTTTTCCATGGTGACAGGACATAGCCACTCCACATTCAGGACCCTCTCAGTCTCTTCCCACTGCATCTCTTCATCTGATTGATCCTATTTGTAACCTCTATAATAAAAAAACTATAAGTACAGTGCTATCCTGTACTTATAGTTGTTTTATCCTGTACAAATTACTTACTTTTAGTAAATTATCCAACCAGAGGAATCACAAGATTGCCCTGAATTTCTAGCCAAATGGTCCAAAACGCAGGTGACCTAGAGATTCCTGAACCTGCCTCACAAATGAAGTGTGATACAGTCCTCTCAGGGTCTGTACCTGCAAACTGCAGTCAGCAGCACACCTAAGCTGCATTTAGCCTGGTTACTCTGGACAGGGCAGGTAAAAGCAAGTCAAGATGCTCCCTAACTTTTCTTCTACTCCACATTGCCCTAGAGGTCCAGGCCAGTACATGAAACACAAAGAAAGAATGCCACTACTTAAAGAAAATGTAAAGTTGTCCAAATGGCATAACTACACATGGAAAAAAACAAAAAGACCCAGAAAACTACTAGCATAATGATGGATACTCTTCCTTGCTAGCACCCAGAACCAACGATCAGGCAATCTCCTAAGGATGAGCAGCAATGCAGGATCTTCAACTTCACTAGTGAATTTTTCATACTAATTTTGTTTCTTTGGTTTTTTGTTTTGTATGGTTTCGTTTGGGGTATTGGTCTTTTTGAGGCAGGATTTCACTATGCAGTTTGAGCTAGCCTTGAACTTACTTTGGAGCCCAACCTGGCCTCAAACTCACAGCAATCCTCCTACCTTGGCCTCCCAAGTGCTGGGATTATGGGAGTATATTACCATGCTCGACTCCCATAACCTTTTTGATACCAATGTAATCTCAATACCAAAACCCACTAAGTTCACTATAAGAAAGGAAAACAGCCAGCATACACATGAACACTAATATGAAACTGTAAACTACACTGAGCAATATATAAAGAAAATATATAAATACTAACTTGGAGTTTCGCCAGGACTTCAAAGTTAGTTTAACAATTAAAATATTAATCATATTCAGATTGAAAAGAAAAACAATCTCTTATAAACAAATTAATAAAAAGAAAACTATATGATCACCTCAACCTGATGCAGATAAAAGCCCAGCATCTGTCAATGGAGGAAAGTACATCACAAGAATCAAAACAGAAAAGTCTAACTCACAGTTTTTTAAAAAATGGGTTGGATTTTTTCAAAATAAAGATTAGACATTATAAGGAAGAAATATAAAAGCATGAAAAAGAATGAATTAATAAAGTAGAAATTCAGAAGAACAGTGTGGTAATGCACACCTGTAATTCTGACACTAGGGAGGCTGAGCCACGAGGATTGCTATGAGTTTGAGGCCAGCCTGGGCTACAAAGTGAGTTCAAGCCAGCCTGAACTCCTCAGCAAAACTTTGTCTCAAAAAGACAAAAAGACAAAAAAAAAAAAGGAAAGGAAAAAAAAAACAAAAACAAAAACAAAAAAACCGCTGGTATGGTAGCCCGTTGCTATAGTTCCAGCTACTCCAAAAGCTTAAATAGGGGATCATCTGAGCCTACACTTTTTAAGAAAAGCCTGGCACCATAATGAGGCCTTATCTCAAAAAAGAAAAATTCTGCTCTAGCATTCTACCTTTGGATCACAATGTTTCTTTTATCATTGATAAAATGATATCATTCATCCGAAGATTTCATTCGAGGAGAAAAAAATGAATACTTAATGCTCAAGATTTATTTCCTCTGGGGAATCAGTTTGCTTCTTTCTTCAAACTGTGCAACTTAATCATATTTCAAAAATGTGAGAACCAAGTTTGCAGCTTAAATGCAATGCAATAATCACACAGGATACTATGATTTTCACGTAGTATTTAAACTTTAAGAACTTTCCAAGGTCCTATAATTAATGTATCATTGCTCCAAAGTCACACCAACCCTAATCTTCTGTTCTGACATTACTTTCCCCATTTCTTAACTTCTCATACTGTTCTTTTTTACTAGAACATTTACTTATCTCTACTAATCCTCTGTATAATGATGAGGAAGAAAAATCCACTTACTTGTAATGTGGTCATTTTCTGTTGCCTGCACAAGATGATTAGCAAATATGAGATGTGCTGAATTCTGGGTCTCTTCTGCTTCTCCCCCTAAGATGTGAGGTGAGGTCTTAGTTAGGTCTTCTCCACTGTGGATGAATTTTTGGTCCCAGGAACCCCGTTCTCATCTCACGTAAGCAGGCTTACTTGTAAGAACCCAGATCTGTGGGCATAGGACAAATACTTTCAACTGGTATGTTCACATCACACCTCAAACCTTTTCCTCCCTTGCCAGGGACCCTGGAATTTATGATCATCTAAAGCCAGGGTGAGCTTACAATTAAAACTGGCCTCTCAGGAACAAAAGCAAGACACAATAAAATACAACCCAAATCCCTATCTCTGTAAACAGAGAAACAATTATCATAAATAATTCAGGGATTTATTCCATATTTACCATGGGCTGTATTCTATATTTAACAAGTGTTATGAAGAAAAAGACAATTTTATTTTAAGCCAATTAAATTTTTCAAAGCTTACATGATTTGATTTAAAAGATCTGAGTTTCGGTCAACTTTTTTCCTTTACTGGCTTTTTTTTTTTTTCATTCAGACATTCAGATTAAAGAGAAAAACAATATACTAGACACAGGCCCTTCATATAGGACTATATCCTTGCCACCACTACTCTCCATTTTTTTTTTTTTTTTAAATCTTGCTAAATTGCCCAGTCTGGGCTCAAGCTTGTCATGCACCTCCCTCAGCCGTCTATAGTGCTGGAATTATAGGCATACACTACTGTACCAAGGTTTGGTTATGTGGGTTTTGGCAAAAACAAACAAAATTTCACTTTTCTGAGCCTAAGATACCTACTAAGATCTATATCCTTCCTATTTTTGTTTGCCAACTTTATTTATTTCTAAAGGAAATACATTTGAATCTTACATATGATTATACTTGGTCAGTTCTTCCTTATAATTCTGTGGACATGTGGACTATATACTTAAGGCTATGTTACTAGAGGATTACTTATTCCTCTGTATGTAATGACACTCCAAACCTCAAATGCTTTCTGCCTTAAAATCAATTTCACCGAGAATAAAGCTGGCAACATGAACATCCTTTTAGCTAGTATTTGCCCCAAGTAGCATCCACCATGTACCTACACTTAAAATTTAGCTTCATTATGTTTATCTCTTAGAGGCAGCTCAGAGCTCAAATTTGTTTTTAATCCAAAATAATAATCTGTCTTTGCCTGACAAATTCAACATACTCATAGTTATTGTGGTTACTACACCATTTACTATTCTTTTTCCTCTTTTCTTGCCTCCTGAGCCTCTGTTTTTGCTAAAATGGTGATAATAAAGTGGACCTTGGAGTGGGATCTGGAGGGGAAAATGAGATAGTTTACAGTAAGGTGACTGGTGCCTTATAACAATTTTAACAGCTAGATTATACAGCAAGTACTTTTATCATCACATACATCATAAGTAATTTAACACAATAGCCATTTTACAGAGAGACCATTTGAGACCTAGTGATTATTGTGCCCATGATTACACAGCTATTAAGAAACAAAACTGTGTTATTTCTTTTCCTGCTGTGTGCAAGGTATTTGCTAACAAAACCATTGTAATGTCCTCTGTGTATTTATACATACACATGCACACAAAACACAAATTCTGGAATTAGCTCTCATTTCCATGTACACATTCTGCCACTGATTCCAGAATAACAAATAAAGATCAGCCTAACACATTTATCATCCTAAAGAGCACCACTTAATCAAGTTCTTCCCTTAGAAGCCTTTCTGTGATCCAAACTTCAGTGCTATCTTAGAAACATACAGCAAGATTTCTCCCAGTTATATAAATTTTTATAGCCTAGATTATGATAGTATCCGCACTTTAAAACAGCCAGTAGCACAATCATCATTTGAAAAATACTAACAGTAATAATTATAAAACTAAAACAGTGTGGTAGATTGATAAGTTATAGTCAACTTGTAATATCAGCTGAATTGAATCAGCATGGTGCGGAATGTGGATGGCCCACCTGAGGACTGCTGCCAGCATAGAAAGGAGACCTGGAGAGTAGTGTTGTTGTTTGGTGCTGTTGGTGCTCCTGTTGCCATGGGTTCTCCTGGGGGAGCTGGTCGAGATTCCTTCCTGATATGAACTTGGATATTCTCATCATCAGAGGAGCTAGGGACCTTGTTGCTGAGAATGACTGCATTTCACTTTGGGGGAGGTCTGGTCCTTATGTTGAGCATCGCATCCTGGATCTGGAGGGAAGATGTGCGCTGCTCAATCTCCAGGAGAAGCTTGGCATGTTGGCTTCCTGATATGAATTTGGCTGTTCTCATCATTGGAGGAGCTAGGGACCTTGTTGTCACTGAGGATGGCTGTGGTACTTTTCTGGGGAGACCTGGTCCTTATTTTGAGCATTGCTTCTTGGCTCCAGTGAACCCTCAACCTATTGGCACAGATCCTTCACCCAGCTGGCACAGACTTTCTAGCTTCTACTGCTGACCTTGGGGCCTTCCTGGCGCAGATCTGTGAAACAGACTCTCATGAGCTCTAGGCCTCCAGATGGACTTGTAGGAGGCACTATCATGAGCTCTAGGTCTTCAGCTGAACTCATGCAGGCTATTGCCATGGGATCCAGGCCCTCAACTGGATTCTCTAGGACTTTAGTATGTGGACAGATTTCCTGAACTTTCTTTGTATTTGAGTCTTGGGGTGACTATCATAAATAATACTATAAATTATGTGTCCTGTATTGTCTTGTCCTCCTTGCAATCCCTGAATACAACAGACACTTATAATATTTTCAAATGTATAAAAAGTAAATGAGAAGTCTTACTGTTAATCTCACTACCTCACATACATCTCATCACCTTAAAATAATACTTAAGAGATACTGGAAGCTAGTCTGATATGGTAAATGTGCTCAGTGGCAAACACTGTAATCCCATCATTCTGGGGCTGAGGCAGGAAGACTGAAAGTACAATCCCAACCTGGGCAACTTAATGACTTACTGAGACCCTATCTCAAAATAAGAGCTGGGGGGCCAGGGATATAGCTTAGTAACCCAGCACCTGCCTGGCAAGTATGAGTTCCTGAGTTTGATTCTCCAAACCAGAATAAATAAGCTGGGAATGTAGCTCAGTGTGAAGACACTGGGTTTAATCTCTAGTACCAGGAAAAGGAAAAAACAAAAATCAAAAAAGCCAGAACTATACACTGCTAAGACAAAATATTCAATGCCCCAAGTTAAAGGAGGAAAGGTTTATTTTGGCTCACAGTTTGTAGAGGTTTCAGTCTATAGTCAGCTGGCTCCAAGCCAGGCTAGCATGGAAGCATAGTAGTGGGGCATCACAGAGGAGAAAGAGTTCATAGAAGGCAGCAAAAGCAACAAGCAGCCCTTAAGGCAAGTAGCACTCTCATCCAGGGTGGGGCACCCTTAATCCTAACCAGAACTATGAAAAACCAATCAGTGTACTAATTTAGTAATCACACATCCTCGATCTCAGTATCACATGCTAGATCCAGACACCTTTGAAAAGCTCAACGTATGATATGACACTTTGAAGGAACACCTAGACACAAGCCATAACAATCACACTGAAAAGGTTTTTATTTTTTTTCTGTATTACATTAAAAAAAAAAAAAAAAACCTCTGTTGGGCATGGTGGTACATGCTTGTAATCCTAGGACTCTGGGAGGCTGAAGCAGGAGAATCCAAGTTCAAGCCCAGCCTTGACAACGTAGCAAATTAGCAAAACCTTATGTAAAAATTTTAATATGGGTGTGAGGGATTGGTAGAAATACAGTTCACTGAGAAAGACCAGAGTTCAATCTCCACTACTTCAAAAATTGAAAGAATTATAGAGGGAGGAAAAGAGGAAGTAAAAGAAAAAAAATATTCTGGGGTCAATAAACATGTCTAGAGCATCACCAGCTTTTTCTTTCTTTATCATGGTGCCGAGGAGTAAACCTTGAGCCTTGCACACACTAAGCAAGCACTCTACTATTGAACTATATCTAAAACTCTATAGCTTTCTTGTATACAACAATAAAAAGCTAGAAAATAGGCAGCATGGGGTGTGCACTGTGGGAGACCTAAACCTGGCCTCCATTTTGAGATAACAAGCCATCCTCACATTTCCAACTTAAGCAATAGGGTTAAGCTTCTGTTTAGAGATAAATTCCTATTTCTCGGCCTTCCCTGGCCGCCCCCCACCCCCCAAATCACGCAGTATAGGACCTCGCACCGTTGCTTGGTAACCTGCTGACGTCAAGAGCTCTGGCTTCCCGTGTTTCAGAACCCTATATATTTGCTACACTTCCCCTTAATAAACGAGACTTGATCAGAGCACTGTCTTGTCTCCATTTCTCATGTCTCTTGTCCCTTTCTCATCCTCACTCCCCTTCTAGGGTCTTTGTTGACTTACCCATGGGTCGGGACAGTGCACATTTTAATTACAGCTACTCAGGGTGCTCAGGCAAGAGGATTACAAGTCTAGAGATTTTTTTTTTCCAGTTTTTCGAGACAGAGTCTCAGTATGTAGTTCAGACTGGCACTGGATTCACTATGTTGCCCAGGCTAGCCTTAAACTTGAGGTGATCCTCCTGCCTCAGTCTCTCAAGTGCTAAGAACATAGGTGTGCACCCCCATCCCCAACATGTAGGGAGTTTAGCAAGACCTTGCCTCAAAAGGTCTGGAGATGTAATTCCTGGGTTTTATTCCAACTACCACCAAAACCATAAAGAAAAACAACAAAAACAAGTATATACATACATATATATTACATACGTATTTACATACAAATAAAACATACACGAAAGACCAAAAAGTACCTACAAATGTCATTCTATCTGTATTATGTTTTTGTTTCATCTCACATAAGGAAAAATATACTATAAACAATAAAACTTTAGCATTCAAAATACTACAACAAATAGCCAAATTCACAGTATAACTCTAAAATTTATTTTTATAATCTACTTGGTGATCATCTGGACATGATAACACATTCCTTTTGAGATTCCATCTCACAAAAAAAAAAAGATTCCATCTCAAAAAAAAAAAAAAAAAACACCACCACCTCATGATGTTATGTTTCAGTGAGAACTTGTCTAGAGCAAAGATTTATGTGGAAACAAGATTTATTGCACAGAACACCAGTGGTTGAGAATCTCATCTGAAACCAGTGTGATAAAATAATCAGCATAGTTTAAAAATATTTTTGATGCTATTTAGGTTTGTTACTAAGAACACCCAGACTCTAAGGCTGACTTCACTAAACAATTGTTTCTGGAATTTCCCACAGGAAATGCCCCTGAATTGTCTTCTGTTCAGCCTCACATGTCCCCACAGCAAACAGAAACCCAAGCCCTCACCATACAATTTGGCCTATTTTAACTTTGTTTTTGGTTTTGTTTTGTATTTTACCTTGGCAGTTTTCTGTACAACACTGCAGCTCTCTCAGAGATGACAGTTTTTCAACTTATCTTCAGAAGAAAAGGAAAACTTCCACTCGCATCCCAGTGTTCAACTTATCCTCAGGTTCTAAGGGAATCTTAGAGAAGAGCAGAGAATAAAAACTTACTTTGTAGCTGTCAGATGTTTAACACTCTACATTTGCGGGGGTCTGTAATGAGGATTGAATCTAGGGGTGCTCTCCTTATATTTTTTTAATATAAGGACTTATTAAGCTGCCCAGGTGGAACTCCAATCTCCCTCAGTGCTGAGATTTACAGGTGTGCACCATCGCTCTGGGTTGTCTTTTTTTAACATACCAACACCCAGCATAGAAGACCAGTAAAATGTAATAGATTGGGCCACTTCCAACATTTGTAACAAATTCAGGAAGTGTCATACCTTGGACCCCTGGACTTACGACGTTCACCCCAGAACCTGTGACACAATACTTTGCAGGACTAAAGTTTGGAGTGTACAAAGGCTTCCAGTGTTCCCGTTTACATTTTGAATATAGTGGCAACACAGTTCCTTCCAGAACTGATGACTACAGGATAGTTAAAGCGTGAACCCAAGAGAGAAAGATAAGTCATCAGGAACCAGGTGAAAAAAGTCTCCAGGCGAGCTTTAAGTCTCGGGAACAAAAATATTTCAAGTTAAGGAATGATAATAATAATGCAATATAATGAAGGTAAGCAGCATATTCCTAATTTTTAAAGGAAATATGAAAAGGTAAAATTCATTTAAAAACACACATTTTTCAAAGAGGAAGGTACCAAATGCTGTGAGACCTCCTGTCACTGCATCATAAGTGACGTCTATTTTCATCTGTTCATGAAGGTGCTGCACACTAAACACGTATTTTAAATGTCCCAACAAGCAACAGTTTACATTCTGCTTAAATTATTAAGTCCTTAACCTACGAAAAAAAAGTGTCAGATCAATACCAAGTGGTTGAAAAGAAGTAAAAAGCAACACGAAATAAACTACGTTTTAATAACATTAAAATGCTTTCCTCATTTTCAGATGAAAAACGATGACACGCCTTCAGGCCTACGCTGGCTCCAGCCACGTTTATTAGCTTTGTGGTCGCACACCCGGGAGGGAGTGGGAGGCAGTGGCCCGGCCCGTTGACTCAGGAGAGCACCGAGCCCCGCTGGGCCACAACTCGCCGCCCGCGATCCCGACCCGCCGCCAAGCGGTACCTCGCAGTTCTAACTCAGCCGGAACCTCGCTGCCACCTTTAAGCAGCCCCGACCGCCAAACGAGAGGCCGCTCGGAAACAGCCTGACGCGAACTAGGAACGCCAACCCGCACCCGCAGCCGGGTGTTCTCACCTGTGGGATGGAAGACAAAGACCCAGACAGCCGCGTGCGCGTGCGTGACAGGAGAAAGGTGCCTAGGAACTACAGCTCCCGGCCTTCCCAGAGGCGTCGCGGCCGGATGACGACACAGGCCTGACTCGTAAACGAACCTGTAATGAGTGCCGGGAAGGGGCCCGATGCCGGGGCTATGCTGTTTTAGCGCAAAGTGTGTATAAATCGAGTCTTGTGGAAAGCAGGTAACTGCAAGTGCTCAGAGAAAAACAAAATGAAGTTGATATGTAACTCAGATGCTGTGGGGGAAACATATATAGCATCCTAATGAAAGAGGAGAGAGAGAGGAACCACAGAACACAGGAAATTGAAGGAAAATCCAGTAATCTTTTATTTTGTTAAGTGTCCTTTTTCATTTCATATCTTTTTTTCATTTAGTTTTCATTTAGTTTCATTTCATGACTTTAAAAACGGGCTCCAGGGCATGGTGGCACACCACTATAATCTCATCATTCTGGGAGGCTGAGGCAAGAGGATTATAAATTTGAGGCCATACTGGGCAATTTAGGAAACCCTATCTCAAAATTACCAAAAGGGTTGGGGGTGTGGCTCAGAGCTCCATCCCAGTACCAGGAGAATGAAAAACAGATTTTTTGAGACAGGGTCTTGTTTTGTTGGTGCAAACTCACTTGCTACCCTCCCGTGTCAGTCTCCCAAGTACTGGATTACAGGCGTGCACTACCACACATGGCATGGATTTTTATTAATGTACAATCTATGTCATTAGGCAAAAATTACTCTGATAAATCTCTTGGACATAAGATTTGCTCAGCCTCAGGAGGCTCCCTGAAACCCAAATGCATTCTTACTAACACCTACTCTAAACACAGAAAAGCTGTTTTCAAGGTGCCTCCCACCAACCATTCTGAGAGACGAGTGGTCTTCCTACAAGAATTACTTCCATGTGGGAAAATACCATTAGCCCTGTGAAGGGAGAAAACAAGGAAACAAAGGAGGTGGAGTCAGAGTTAGCACTGTGCCTAAAAGGCTGTCCACTCCTCTTTTGTGGAGACTTCAAGCAATGCGAGTCCATACCTTAAACCAAATCAACCTTCACCAGTTTTGAGAAAAGGTCCATATGACCAAATAAGAACCAAATAAAGAGATGAGGAAGGAAAAGTTCCAAGGCAATTGATTAAGTATCTCTCCATTGAATACTCAGGACAAGACATGTAAGAAACTGTACAGCAAAGAGGCTCTGCTGGAGGGATCTGCCCAATGATTTCTGCTCAGCCTCTTCTTGTTTTTTCACACACTTTAAAACTAAAATTGTAATAATTTACCAGGCAGGTGCTTGAGCCGTTGAGGTAAGGAGGATCGTTGCAAGTTTGAGAACAGCCTGTGCTACACAGTGAGTTCAAAGCCAGCCTGAGCTACACAGCAAGACCCTGTCTCAAAAAGACAAAAATTGTAATAATTTAAGTATTAGATAATTCTAAGACCTGGCATGTAGTAAACACTGAATAATATAAATTTTTAAAATATCTGTTTTTCCCAAATCCATTTTATTTCAAGGAGGAAAAAACAAACAAACTAAAACTAAATTTCAAAACAAAACACCCCTGGCATGAGGCAGGAGAAGAATCACTCAGCAGCTCCCAGGAGCCTACTGGCGAGCAGGCTAAGAATCAACCCACCACCACCACCCCACCACCCACCCTCATTAGCAAGTGAGCCAGAAATCTAAACATCTCTTGAGAGGTTGACCATATGCAATGTAGTAAATAGAGGGGATTTCCTTCTATCATCTCTTTGAAGGCAAATATTGTTATCACTGTTTTGCGTTGTTCTGATTAATGATATTGCTCTATTCAATGTTCTATTTTGATAAGTTCTAGAATGTCCTGTATTTCCTTTGATTTGGCTATACCTTATTGAAAGAATAACTGTTGTGAAGATAACAGGATATACTATGGTACCTATTACTGTTATGCCAGTAACCTGTTGAGGGTTTCTGTACCAATTTCACTGCACTCTCTCAGTTGGCTTTGTTCTGTCTTGTTCTGTTGTATTTTGTTAATAATAAAAATTAAAATAAATAAAAAATAAAAAGTAAATAACAACAAAACAGATCAGTAAGGTATTGAGCAAGCTGAAACACGATATAACTAAACAGATAATGGACTTGAAAAGCAAAAAGAGGAAAAGAAAGTGCTCTAAAGGATATAACTGCATGTATGTTTAAGTGTGTAGGATTGATGACCATGTTGCTAGGTTTTTGTTGGATCACTGAACGGAACTGTTCGCAGCCTCACTGTTTGAAGGTCCACCTTGTATGCTTTAGTTTTTTAACTTGAACAGCTATATCTAGAAGACAATATGTAATTTATCAACTAGTGATTTCTTACTGTTTTTCTTCTTTTCCTTTGAAATTCTGTATTGTTTCTTCCCTTTTTTGTTTTGCTTTTTTTTCTCTTTAAATAAAATTTTTAAAATATTTCAAAACACATCAATCAAGGGGCAACAATGGTACATAAATTGCACATTGTGATCCCCAAATTACTCACCTAACGTACATCTGCATTGAGTTGTCCAAACAATACCAGCACAAATCTTTTTCAGTGAACTCAGAGAAATCAGTAGTATAAATATTTTAAACTATTTTTATATACATATACATGCACATATACATGTTGTTTCAATTCTCACACTAATGAGACAATATGATGTTTATACATGTATGTCTTATTTATTTCACTAATGAGTATGGTCTCAAGTTGCATCCATTTACCTATACAAGTCTACAATTTATCTTTCTTTATGGCTGTATAGTACTCCATTGTATAACAATACCACATCTTGGGTCAAAGATTTACCTCAGAGGCAGTAAGAGCCTACCTGACAAGCACAAGGTCATGAATTCAATCCCTGGTACCAAAAAACCAACATCTTTTTAATCCATTCCTCTGTTGATGGACATTTAGGTTGTTTCCAAGATGTGGCAATTACAAATTGTGTTGCTATAAACATAAGTGAACATATATCACTGTAGTATGATGTTTTTAATTCTTTTGGGAAGATACCTAGAAGCACAATAGCTGGGTTGAAAGGGACCTCTAATCCTAGGTTTTTGAAGAACCTCCACACCAGTGTCCACACTGGTTGCACTAGTCAGCATTCCCACCAATAGTGGAGAAGAGTTCCTTTTCCCCCACACCCCCTCCATTATTTGTTATTGCTTGGTTTCTTGATAATAGCCATTCTTTCTGGGGAAAGGTGGAATCTCAGTATGGTTTTAATTTGTGTCTCTTGAATGACCAGTGATACTGAACACTTTTTTACATATTTATTTGCTGTTCATATTTATTCATCTAAGAAGTGTATATTCACTTCAGATGCCCATTTTTGGATTGGATATTTAAATCTAGGAGGACTGATTTTTTTTGAGTTCTTTATATGTTCTCAATAGTAATCCTTTGTTTGAGGTACAGCTGGTAAACATTTTCTTCCACGTTTGGGTTGTCTCTCCACTCTGCTGTTTGTTTCTCTTGCTGTGAAAAAGCTTTCAATAAGGTGAGATCCTAGTTGTTGATTCTTTGTGATAGTTCCTGTGCAATTGGGGTTTTGTTCATAAAATCTTTGCCTACACTATTGTCTCCAAGAGTTTTACCTGCATTATCTTCTAGAAGATTCAATGTTTCTGTGTAATTATTTTTCATCCATTCTGATTTTAGCTTAGTACATGGTAAAAGATATGAGTCCAGTCTTAATCTTCAGCATGTGTGGAGTCAGTTTTTCAGCACCATTTATTAAAGAGGCTATCTTTCATCTACTGAATGTTTTTGGTACCTTTGTCAAAGATAAAGTGGCTTAGTGTGTCTCGAGTTGTTTGTGCATCTTCTAATCTGTTCCATTGAGCTTCAGGTCTGTTTTTTGTCAGTACCATGCTGTTTTTATCACAGTAGCTTTATAGTATAGTTTCAAGTCAGGGATTGTGATGTCCCCTATCTTGTCTTTGTTGCCCAGGGTTGCCTTTGCTATTTTGGGTCTCTTCTGGTTCCAGATGAATTTTAGAATTGTTTTCTCTGATTCTGTGACATATGCTATTGCAATTTTGAGGGTCCATTAAATATGTTTAACAGTTGTGGAGGTATGGCCATTTTCACTATACTGGTTCTTCCTATCGAAGAGCACAGGATATCTCTCCATCTTCTGATATCCTCTTCAATCTCCTTTTTCAGAGTACTGTAGCTTTCAATGTAGAGGTCTTTTACACCCCTTTTAAATTGATTTCCAGGTATTTTTTTTGGATGCTATTGTGAAAGGTGTTGTTTCCTGGATTTCTCTTTCAGTGAGTTTGTTTTTCATGTACAGGAAGGCTATTGATGTTTGAGTGTTGACTTTGTAACCAGTTATGTAACTGAATTTGCTTATTAAATCTAATAGTCTTTTCTGTGGGAGACCTAAACCTGGCCTCCATTCTGAGATAATAAGCCATCCTCACATTTACAATTTAAGCACTAGGGTTAAGCTTCTGTTTAGAAATAAATTCCTATTTCTCAGCCTTCCCTGGCCATCCCTCCACATACACCTCACAGTATGGGACCTCCCACCATTGCTTGGTAACCTGCGGACATCAAGGGCTCTGGCTTCCCACGCTTCCAAACAAAGGATTCCCGCACTTCCCGAACCCTATATATTCACAGCGCCTCCCCTTAATAAACGAGACTTGATCAAAGCTTTTGTCTTATCTCCATTTCTCGTGTTTCTTGTCCCTTTATCATCCCCACCCCCCTCTAGGGCCTTCGTTGACTTACCCGTGGGTTGGGGCAAGTGGCGCCTCAATGTGGGGCTCTAGAACGGGGGATTCCATGAGGGACACTGTTCGTGAAGCTGGCACAAAGACAAAGGAAAGAGGATAAGTCAACACAGGAAACTGCTGAGTTTTCTACACCTCGATAAGTGAACAGTGATTATGGGGCAAGCAATGAGTGAACATGAAATGTTTATTGAGGGCTTAGGAAAAGCTTTAAAGACACGAGGAGTAAAGGTTAAAATGAAACAATTGTGTCATTTTTTTGATTATATTAAAGAGGTCTGTCCTTGGTTTCCTAATGAAGGAACTATTGACTCAAAATGATGGAAAAGGGTTGGTGACACTGTCAAAGACTATTATAATGTTTTTGGACCCGAAAAGGTCCCAGTAACTGCCTTTGCTTATTGGAATTTGATAGATGAAATTTTATCTCAGAGACAAAATGACTCTCAGCTCACTAATGTGATTAGAAAGGGCAAAAAGATTCTTCAGGAGAACCAATGAGAGAGGGAAACTAGTTTAGGAGGAGAAGATCAAACTCAAATAGAACCAAATGCTGAAAAAGAAAAGGACCTTATGTCTTTCGATAGCGATAGTAAAGAAGAAAAGGCCAAAATAAATGACAATGGGGAATCCCCTCCAAAACTGGACACCACACATAGCAAAGAGGCCAAAAAGACCTTGTCTGGCACTAATAATCCCCAAAAAGAGGGAGCCACTCCTGATAATTCTGGGGGAGCCAAACCTAAAAAAATATACCCTGATTTGCCAAGACCTTTAAAGACCAAGATGGATAATGATGATATTGACTGGGACAATCTAGCAGAAGAGGCTGCCCAATATCATAATCTGGACTGGGCCCCACCATATAGTGTTAGTCCCACTGCTCCCGCTGATTCTGCCAAGCCCACCCCCCTTTTTGCCTGCCCAGTCCTTGATCCCAGAGAAGAACAAAAAAATAAAATTGAGCTCCTCAAGGAACAAATAAAATTAGAAAAAGAGCACCAAGATCTTATAACTCTTTTAAAAGAATTAAAGCTAAAAAACTCTAATTTCCAAAACGAAACCGAGTTCGATCGTAGGGAACTGCAAGTGCCTGTTAAAAGCACAATAAAGCATATTGTTTTCCGACCTGATCAGATATCAAAATTGAGTGACATAGAGGCATTCCCGGTGACTGAGACCACCGACGTGGAAGGCCATATATTTCGACACCATTCTGGTTTTGATTTCAAAATGCTGAGGAAACTAAAAACAGCGGTCACTCAGTATGGGTCAACCGCTCCCTATACTCTTGCTATTTTGGATTCGGTAGCCTCACAGTGGCTTATGCCTACCGACTGGCAGACTTTGGCTCGGGCCACCTTATGGGGGGGCGGGTTATTTCCTATGGAAATCGGAGATGCTGAGAATTGTAGAGACCTTGCCAGACAAAATGCCCAAGTCTGCAATGCTTGGAACTTTGAAATGCTGGCAGGGGAGGGTCCTTATGCCACCAATAATGAGCAGATGCGATATGATCCAAGGGCTTATGCCCAAATCCAAACTGCCGGCACCCAAGCCTGGAGAAAATTGCCTTCTAAAGGAGATGTCTGTTCCTCTCTTACTAACCTTAAACAAGGGCCAGAAGAACCTTTTGCAGACTTTGTCGATCGCCTAATGACGGTCATTAACAGGATTTTGGGTGGTGCCAATGCAAACTCAGACTTCATCAAACATTTGGCTTATGAAAATGCTAACCCTGCCTGTCAAGCTGCTATTAGACCACATAGAAAAAATCAGACTTAACAGGGTACATACATCTCTGATCAGATATTAGGGCTTCCTATCAACAGGGCCTTGCTATGGCAGCTGCCTTGCATGGGTATACAGTCAAAGAGTTCTTATACCAGAGAAATAACAAGAAATGTTTTAAGTGTGGAGTGACTGGTCATTTTCCTAAAGACTGTAAAAAAGATTCTAAAATTAATACAAAATCCAAAATGCCAGGGTTATGTTCCCAATGAAAGAGAGGATATCATTGGGCAAATGAATGCAGGTCCAAAAGAGATGCTGATGATAAATAGTTGCTTCCCTTACAGGGAAATGGGAACCAGGGCCAGCCCCAGGCCCCCAAACCCAAACAAATCATTGGGGCAGTCAGTTTTGTTCCAGCAAACGGCAATCCATTTCAAACCTCTTCAGAGCCACCTCAGGGAGTGCAGGATTGGACCTCAGTTCCTCCACCCACACAGTATTAACCCCTGATATGGGGATTCAGGCCCTCCCTACCAGGATCTTTGGCCCTTTACCTAAAGATACATTTAGCCTCATAATAGGACACAGTAGTTCAACACTTGATAGACTTCAGATAATTCCTGGAGTGGTTGATAACGATTATTCTGGAGAAATTAAAGTCATGGTGTCCTCTTCAAAAAAGTCCATGCTATTACAAAAGGACAAAGATTTGCTCAATTGTTGCTCCTACCCTTGATTTCTACACCCAATAGGGTACTTTGTCAACAATGGGGTGATAAAGGGCTTGAGTCCTCAGACGCCTATTGGGCACAAAATATTTTGCCACAAAACCCCCTCATGACCCTATGGTTAGATGGTAAAAAATTTACAGGCCTAATAGATACAGGTGCAGATGTCACCATTATTAAAAGGGAGGATTGGCCCCCTGTCTGGCCCCTGGATACTACCATGACCCATCTAAAAGGGATAGGCCAAAGCCAAAACCCAGAAAAGAGCTCAAAACTTCTAATTTGGAAGGATAAAGAGGGTAATAAAGGCACTGTCCAACCTATGTTATTGCAGGATTGCCAATTAATCTCTGGGGTAGAGACTTGTTATCTCAACTGGGACTAATCATGGGCAGCCCCAACGCAATTGTTACTGCACAAATGTTAAACAATGAGTATTCACCTGGTCAAGGCCTGGGAAAAAATAGCTCAGGAATCATAGAGCCCATACAACCTGTCCCAAAAGCAGATAGAGCCAGATTAGGCCATTTTCCATAAGGGCCATTGACTCTCCTGTGACCCATGCAGAAAAGATTACATGGTTGTTGGAAGAACCTGTATGGGTTGATCAATGGCCTCTTAGCTCTGAAAAATTGTTGGCCACACAACAGTTGGTACAGGAGCAGCTTAAGGCTGGCCACATAGTTCCCAGCAGTTCACCTTGGAATACGCCCATTTTTGTTATAAAAAAGAAATCTGGTAAATGGCGGTTGCTACAAGACCTCAGAGCAATAAATAAAACTATGGTTTTGATGGGGGCCTTACAACCAGGCCTCCCCTCGTCTATGGCCATACCTTCGGGGTATCTCAAAGTCATTATAGACCTAAAGGATTGCTTTTTTACTATTCCCTTACACCCAGAGGATCAAAAATGCTTCACCTCTAGCCTGCCTTCTGTCAATTTCAGGGCCCCCATGGACAGATATCAGTGGTGCATCCTGCCACAAGGTATGGCTAACAGCTCTACTTTGTGTCAATCCCATGTTGCCTTGGCCATTAAGCCAGTCAGAGAACATTGGTCAGACATGTGTATCGTTCATTACATGGATGACCTTTTGATAGCCGGAAAAGATGGCAACAGAGTCCTACAATGTTATGCTGACCTGCAAGATGCAATACATGATAAGGGACTACAGATAGCCCCTGACAAAGTTCAGCTCACAGACTCTTATACGTACTTAAGTTTTCAAATGAGGGGACCTCAAGTCTCCTCTCAAAAAGTACAATTAAAATTGGACAGACTTAAGACCTTAAATGACTTCCAAAAACTCCTAAAAGGTATCAATTGGCTTATGCCTGATCTAAAAATCAGTAAAGGTGAACTAAAACCCCTCTATGACATTTTATATGGTGACCCTAACCCCACCTCCCCCTGTGAGCTCACAGCTGCAGGAAGACAAGCCATACATATTGTTGAACAGGCCAGTAGATCTCAGGCTGTTACCTTCATGGATTATGACAAACCCCTACAGTTTATCATATGTAAAACTGCTCTTTCTCTAACCGCTGTTTTCTGGCACACAGCACCTTTGATGTGGGTCCACCTGCCTGTCACACCCAAAAAGGCCATTGAAACATACTATCAGGCCGTTTCTGATCTCATAATTCTAAGCAGAAAACAAGGAAGATGCTACTTTGGAAAAGAGCCAGATGTCATTATACAGCCCTATACAAAAGAACAAATCAATTGGCTAATGCAAACCACTGAATTTTGGCCTATAGCTCTAACATCCTTTGCAGGAACCATAGACAACCATTACCCCTCAGAGGAGCTTATTGACTTTGCCAATGAATACCCATTTGTTTTCCCAGCTGTCACCAAATTTAAACCACTAAAACATGCCTTGCTGGGTTTTACTGATGGCTCATCAACCGGCATCACTGCCTATATCATTCAAGATGAGGCAATAACCTTCAAACAAACAGCAGTTCTGCCCAACTGACAGAGTTATATGCTGTCGCTGCAGTCCTCTCTGCTTTTTGTACCCAACCCCTTAATATTTACAATGATAGTGCATACATCGCACATTCTGTTCCCCTTTTGGAAACAGTTGGACAAATTAGACATGCCTCCACTACTGGAGAACTTTTTAGACAAATACAAAGATTGATTTCCAAAAGGTCCCATCCATTTTTTATTGGACAATTGCATGCCCATTCTAAGTTACCAGGACCCCTTGCTGAGGGTAACCACAAAGCTGACCTAGCCACTCAAACTCAAAACCCTCTCTATGTACTAATTAATACCGCCCCGATGATAAAGTTGTCACAGCACAAAAGAGTCACCAATTACACCACCTCAATGCCCAGACCCTTTGACTCATGCACAAAGTTACTAGAGATCAAGCCAGACAGATAGTTAAAAATTGCCCTTCCTGCGCTACATATCTTCCTGTTCCATACTTTGGAGTCAATCCGAGGGGATTGCTGCCCAATGCATTATGGCAAATGGATGTCACCCATATACCTGAGTTTGGAAACCTTAAATATGCCCATGTGACTATAGATACCTTTAGCAGTTTCATTTATGCCTCCCTCCAAACAGGCGAGGCCACCAAACATGTCATTAGCCATGTGCTCACTGCTGTATCGGTCTTAGGATGCCCACAACAGCTCAAAACTGACAATGGTCCAGGCTATACCAGCTCTGCCTTTGCTCAATTTTGCAAACATCTCAATATCCAACATATTACGGGCATACCCTATAACCCTCAAGGCCAGGGAATTGTTGAAAGGGCACATCTCTCCCTTAAACTTACTATTGAAAAAAATTTAAAAAGGGGAATGGTACCCCACCAAGGGATCACCCAGGAATATTTTATCTCACTCCCTATTCATCCTTAATTTTTTAAATCTGGATGCCAATGGACAATCAGCCACCACCCAGTTTTGGCACACAGAAACACAAAAACAGTTTGCCTCTGTGTTATGGAAGGACCCTCTAACTAATTCATGGAACGGCCCAGACCCAGTCTTTATCTGGGGTTGGGGATCAGTATGTATCTATTCCAAACAAATGAAGTCTGCACATTGGTTGCCAGAGTGTTTAGTTAAGCAAATAGATCAAGTTCAACAAGTAGAGGATGACTTTACACATGACTCCAGGGAAAAAGAAACCCCCTGAGAGGACTTCTTCTTCTTTTCACAGTTAATGACACCAAAAACCTGGATCCTGCTACTGGGAACGCTGATGGTCCTGCTACCCAAGTCAAAAAGCGATCTTGGAGCTCCAATTAACCCGAGAAAAATACAACAACAGATGTTTGGTGCTCCATGCAGTTGCCACAGGGGTATTGTCCAGGTCACACCCCGCAGTTTCACCTCCTCCCAGGATTGTGGTGATAGATTAGCCTACCTCCAATATTCCAGCTCTATAGGTGGAGGCTACCACCAAAGCTGGATATGTTACAAAAAGCCCGTTATTGTTCCCCCCAGTGGGGGACAACCAGGGTATCTAAAACCTTGCCCTAAGGAATACACAACATACTATTACGAAATGCATTCCTCCTGTTACCAATCTGCGCAAATGTGCATTTGAGCTCGCAATAAAACTTATTTCACTGCCATTCAACAGCGCACCTATAGGGGCTGTTTTGGCAGGGATTAAGATATTGCCCCAAGAGTCCTTGGGTCATATAAGTATGCCCAAGTCTCATGCCCTGATACACCCGGTAAGACTGGTATGCTGGAATCGGGTCTCTCCCATTCATGTCTCTGATGGAGGAGGACCTCAAGACAAGGTCAGAGAGTTACAGACACAAAAGCGACTAGAGGAAATTATAGATACAATGTTCTGCAAAATCCAATATCACCCTCTAGCGCTCCCCAAACATCGGGGAGTAGATTTAGATACTCAAACTTCTGATATACTGACAACCACACATAGAGCTCTAAATGCCTCCCATCCTGAGTTAGCCAAAGAATGTTGGCTATGCATGACCTTGGGCACCCCTATACCCCTTGCTATCCCCTCAAATGCGACCCCATTCTCTGTCACTACTGACTACAGGCAGAACTGCAGTGCCAACCTTCCCTTTAGAGTACAGCCTTTGGGTTTTAAAGACTCCCCCTGCCTTCAAGGAAAATTTGATAATGATACCTCGATTTTGATGTTGGTTTTATTACCTTTGCCAACTATAGCTACATAAGTAATTATAGCTTCTCCCTTTGTCTCCCAAGGGGACAAGTGTTCATTTGCGGGGGAAACATGGCTCTAACGCTCCTACCTGTCAATGGGACAGGGCTATGTGTGGTGGCTACCCTGCCACCTGATATAGATATCATACCAGGAAATGAGCCCGTTCCTGTTCCTAGCCTTGACTACATTGCAGGCCACACAAAGAGGGCGGTTCAATTCATTCCCCTGTTGGTAGGGCTAGGCATTTCAGGAGCCATAGCTACAGGATCAACAGGACTAGGGATTGCTATACATTTTCATATCAAGCTCTCTAACCAGTTAATTGATGATGTTCACGCCTTATCTAGTACTATTCAAGACATTCAAGATCAATTAGACTCCCTGGCAGAGGTAGTTCTCCAAAAGAGGAGGGGGTTAGACCTCCTCACAGCAGAACAGGAAGGAATCTGCTTGGCTTTACAGGAACGCTGCTGTTTTTATGCAAATAAATCAGGTATCATCTGAGACAAGATTAAAAAGCTACAAGAAGATTTGGTAAAAAGAAGAAAAGAGCTATTCGAAAACCCTCTTTGGAGCACGTGGAACGGAATGTTGCCCTACCTCCTCCCCTTACTTGGGCCCTTACTTGGACTATTAGCCCTGCTCTCATTAGGACCCTGCCTCTTAAATAAGTTGATGGCTTTTGTTAAACAACAGATAGATTCTATAAAAATGCAAACCATACAGGTCCATTACCACAGACTTGAGATGGCTGACAGAGGAGATTACACAGAGCCCTAAAGGCCCTATTGTTATGGTGATGCCCAAAGCGGACTACCTTAACCTCCTCACCCTGCTGCGCTAGACTGGATAGCCAGAGACGGGCAACTGGAGCCCACACGCATCGCCAACCACACTTAAGACAGGAACAGAGCCTCCTGCTGCTCTGTTTTCCAATGACGGTAAGGATCCAGCTGGCCCTGTGTGAAGGCATCCTGACCCAAGACAGGCACAGTCTCCTCAGGGATATACAGCCTGGCTGTTAATTTTTATAGAAAAGGGGGACCTGTGGGAGACCTAAACCTGGCCTCCATTCTGAGATAATAAGCCATCCTCACATTTACAATTTAAGCACTAGGGTTAAGCTTCTGTTTAGAGATAAATTCCTATTTCTCAGCCTTCCCTGGCCATCCCCCCACACACACCTCATGGTATGGGACCTCCCACCATTGCTTGGTAACCTGCTGACGTCAAGGGCTCTGGCTTCCTGCACTTCCAAACAAAGGATTCCTTCACTTCCCCAACCCTATATATTCGCCACGCCTCCCTTTAATAAATGAGACTTGATCAGAGCTTTTGTCTTGTCTCCATTTCTCGTGTTTCTTGTCCCTTTATCATCCCCACTCCCCCTCTGGGGCCTTCGTTGACTTACCCCCGGGTCGGGGCACTTTTCTTCGCATTTTGTGGTCTTATATGTAAAGTATCATGTCATCTGTAAATATTGATAGTTTAACTTTTTCCATTCCTATTTTTATTAATTTTATTTCTTGCTCTTGTCTAATTACTCCTGCTAAAGTTTCCAGAACTATGCTGAGTAAGAGTGGAGACAGTGGACATCCTTGTCCTGTTCCTGATATTAGAGAGAAAACTGAAAGTTTTTGTCCATTTAGTGTGATGTTGGTTGTTGCTTTGTTTCAGATGGCTTTTATCAGATTGAGATAAAGGCCATCTATTCCAATTTTATGTAGTGTTTTTAATCATTAATGGGTGATGAATGTTATCAAAAACTTTTTCTACAACTATTGAGATTATCATTTTTGTCCTTGGCTCTGTTAATATGGTGTATTACATTTACAGATTTACCTATGTTGAACCTGCAGTCTGTTTGCCAGTAAGTTATTGAGAATTTTTACATCAATGTTCATCAAGAAAATTGGCCTATAATTCTCTTTATTTGGGTCCTTCTCTGGTTTTGGTATAAAAGTAATACATGGTTCCAGGAATGAATTTGGAAGAACTGCTGCCCTTTCAATTTCATTAAAGAGTTTGAGAAGTAGTGGTGTTATCTCTTCTCTAAATTTCTTAAAGAATTCAGCAGTGAATCCTCAGGGCCTGGGCTTTTCTTTGTTGACAGGTTTTTAATTACATGTTTGGTTTCACTTATTGATACTGAGTTATTTGGGATTTTTATACATTCTTGATTCAGCTTTGATAATTCACATGTATCTAAGAATCTGTCCATTTCTTCTGTGTTTTCCATCTTATCAGAATACAAGTTTTCAAAGTAGATATAAATAGTTTTCTGGATTTCTCCAGGGTCTTTTGTGATTTTACCCTTTCCATTCCTAAATGCATGGATTTGAGTCTTTTCTTTCTTTTTTTTTTTATAAGGTTGACTAAAGTTTTGTCAATTTTATATATTCTGTCAAAGAACCAACTCTTTGATTCATTGATTCTTTGTATTGTTTTTAGTGTCCAGTGTGTTGGTTTCCACCCTGATCTTTATAATTTCTTTCCCCATATGAGCTTTTTTTCCCATAGGAGCTTTTGTCTTAGCCTATTCTTTTTCTAGAAGTTTGAGATTCAACATTATGTTGTTTGTATGCACTTGCCCTATATTCCAGATACAGGTATTTACTGCTATAAATTTCCCTTTTAAGACTGCTTTCATGTGTCCCACAAGTTCCAGTATGTTTTATTGCTATTATCATTCAATTGTAAAAACTGTTTAATTTCTTCTTTAATTTCATCTGAAACCCACTGATTGTTCCATAGGGTGCTAGTTAATTTCCATGTGTTTTTGAGGTTCTTGTGGTTTCCTTTGCCATGGATTTCCAATTTCATTGCACTGTGGTCTGACAGTATGCATGGGATAATTTCAGTTCCTTTACATTTACTTAAGCATGTTCTATGAGCCAGTATGTGGTCTATTTTGGAGAATTTCCCATGCATAGCTGAGAAGAATGTATATTCTGATGTTGTGGAATGGAACACTCTATAGACATCTACTAGTCCATTTGCTAAAAATTTTGATTTAGTTCTACTATTTCATTATTGATTTTTTGTTTAGTTGATCTGTCTTTTTGTGACAGTGGGGTATTGAGGTCTCCCAACAGAACTATATTAAGGGCTTATTTGATTTTTCATGTCTGCTAGTAATTGTTTTATATAGTTGGGTTCACTGGTATTTATTACATATATATTTATGACTGTTATCTCTTCCTCTTGGATTGTTCCTTTTATGAGGATATAATGCCTTCTTTATCTCTGTTAATCAGTCCTGGCTTGAAATTCATTTTATCTGAAAATAGAATAGCTATCCCTGCTTTTGGGGGGGGCTCCTATCACATTGGTATTGTTTTCTATTCTTTGACTTTAGATTTTGTTTTCCTTTAGAACTTGGAGTACTTTACTCCAAGCTCTTCCTGACTTGAGAGTCTGTGGTGAGAAGTCAGCAGTAATTCTAATAGGTTTTCTTTTATAGATGATTTGCTTCTTTACTCTAACAGCTTTTAGGATTCTATTCATGTGTTGAATTTCTAGAATCCTGACTATGATATGCCTGGTTGTAGATTTTTTTGAACATTGCTAGCTGGGGTTGTACATGCCTCATTTATTAGTATGTCAAATTTTTTTTCTCTACCAGGAGTTTGCTATCATGTCTGTTAACATATTTTTAAATATCATTTGTGGTATCTCCTGCTTTTTCATTGACTCCAGTCAATTTTAAGTTATTCTTCTTTGTCTCATCCAGTAGCTATTGAATTGATTTTTCATGGTTCCTTGCTATTTTTTGAGAAATCTTTCTTTTCCTGGTTGCTAACTGCAAGCTTGTCTTCATTATCTGAGATCCTGTCCTCACATTGTCCTAATCTGCTTCAAATACTTCCAGTGGAGTTTTTATTCTCCTAGATATCTGCCTAAAGCATTTTTATGGATTCTATTTCCTTCCTATGCTGAGCTTCCATAATTTTCTTAAATTTGTCTATGTCTTTGTCTTTGTCTGCTCTAACATCACTAAGCATGGTAATCTCTCTAGTTATCTGAGAGATTATTTCTGATTTTAGTTTTTCCAGAGCCTCATTTAGTTGCTTTGTTGTTACCACTTCAGAGAGACCTGGTGGGAAGCTTCTGGATTGTCCCACCTTCTTACCCACTGGGTTTGCTTTTGATGAACTCCATGTCTGGGGTTGCATTTTGCTTACATGCCTTCTTATCTTCTTTTCTCTTTTTTTTTAAGTTTAATTCCTGGTGTGTTGCTTTTAAGTTGCCTATGGTGGGTTGCTTTATTGGTAGTATTTAAGACCCTTAAATGATGATTACTTCTCTAAGAGGCATTCTTGCAAATCCTTAGAAGTTCTCTGTATTCGTGGAAGTGATTAGGGTTTAGCAGAATCCTTTTTAGATTCTCTGAAATCTCTATTAAAGATATTATAGCCTGCCCTGGATTTCTTCTTTTCCTTCAGACTCTTCTATATGGTGAGAACATTTTACTAGGTGAAAGCTATTAAAAGCCATCAACATTTCTTCCATGGAATGATTTATTTTTCATTTCTTCTCTTTTCCTTTCTCATTTCATTATGTCTAGTGAAAAACCATAGTATCCTGACCACTATGCCTAGAACAGTCTTACTTATCTATATCACTCTTAGAGTAAAAGGACTCCAAAATTAGGATAGTTTATTCCAAAACAAGAATAACTTTGTTCAGGAACAAACATATTACCCAAGATGACCTGGGTATCACAAAGATACAGTTTCCTGAAGGGCATAGTTCTTTCAGGCAGAGATGCTGCTTATTAGAAAGAAAGTGGATAAGTTTTCCAGTAGACTAAAGAGGCAAGGAAACTTCAACAAGATTCAGATGTTGTTTCCAATAAAGCATGGGAAACCTGCAAGATTCTTATTCCCGACGTTAAGGTTATTAGAGGACAGATGTCTGCTAAAATTGTATATTTTAGATTTTACCAATTGATCGCCAAAAAAAATCAAACTGGACACAGATCAATTGATAAATGGCTGTCACAATGCAAACTTTGACTTCCTAATCCAAAACACTCATCTCTCTCTAGGGGCATAGCCTCCAATCGCTGAAATTTAAACAATATAGAAGCTCTTACATACAAACACAGGCCTTGTCTAAGAATTTCATCTCTCTTTTTGGTACCAGAAATCAAACTCAGGACTTTGCCCTTGCCAGGCAAGGGTTATAGTTAAGGCACTTGCTGAGCTATATCCCCAAGAATTCCATATTACCATTTCTTTTAGTGGCCCCTGCCTGCTGAGACCAATTGTTTTATGTCATGAAACTAAGAAGGCTCACTCCTAGGATCTGATAAAGATGAAGCTAAGGAAACATAAAAATAATCTTCTGAGAGAGAAGTCATTGTTAAAGCCATTAAGAATTCCCTGGATCACCCTAATCTGGTTCTTCATTTTCTGGTCTCTCAGTTGCCTGTGGCATACAATAGAAATATATCGAAGTTAAAACACAACCAGGAATGGTGGTGCACACTTATAATCCCAGCAGTTGGGAGGCAGAGACAGAAGGATTGCTGCAAGTTCAAGGCCAGCCTGGGCTACATAGTGAGTTCAAGGCCAGCCTGGGTTACGTAGTGAGACCCTGTCTCAAAGAAAAGAAAAGAGAAAGAGAGAAAGAAAAAGAGAGAGAGAGAAAGAAAAGAAGAAGAAAGAAAAAGAAGAGAAAGAAAAGAAGAAGGAGAAAAGGAAGGAAGGAAGGAAGGAAGGAAGGAAGGAAGGAAGGAAGGAGGGAAACATGGTATAATGTAAGAAGAAACATGTAAAGGATGACAGGACAAGGTTTCCTAACCAAAAAGTCATTTCTTTTTTTTCAAAAATGTGTTATCATTGTACTTAATCAGATTTTTCCACTGTATCTACAATCATCTATTCAATGAAATATATTATGTGATGTTTTAAGTAGTTGAAATAACTCACTATGTTCCAATTCTAATTTTTCTTCTGACCATTTTGATTCCATGGCTGAGTAGCTAGTTGTTTTGAGTTTTGTTTTATTTTTCTGTGGTACCATGGATTCAACCCAGGGGTAATCTATCCTTAAGCTGCAACTTCTGCCCTTATTTTTAGACAGGATCTCAGTAAGTTTCCCAGACTGGCCTAAAACCTGCAATCCTGTCTTAGCCTGCCAAGTGCCTGTAATAATATATATAGAGGCAGGGAATGCCACTTAGTAGTAGAGAGACCCTGGGTTCAAACCCAGTACCTGAGCTGCTTATTCCTAATACCACTTAGTCCATCAAAACACAGCAGCATGACCCATGAAGTCAGAGCCAGTGTCCGTAGCCTTTGAACACAATGTTCTCAGCACCATACAGGTGACAGGAAATAAATCACATCACATTCTTTCTTCAATAGCATATGGCAGTGGCTAGTTCAAGTATGCAAACTGGGCTGGGGGTCATTCTCCTAAGGTGTATGTTGAATCAAATGTTTTGGTTTCACATTACAAATCAAACTTTAGGCAGTGTTTTTGCTGCCCTCTGATCATCAAAGATTCCAAGGCCACCATGCTTCATCATCACAGTTGAAAACCAGATGATGACTTTGGAGCATGGCCTAACAAGGACCTGGCACTTGGCCTTCTTAGGCATTGTGGATGCTTTTAAGGGCATCAGCTAAGACATTCATGTGAACCATTATAACAGCATGAAAAGATGGCAGGAAGATGAATTCTATTCTTAAAGATTACATAATTAACTACCAGAATTAAAAACCCATTCATCTTACCAATTTTGCCTCTCTATACTACCCAAATCACACTGTTGGTGCTGGACCCTAGTTTTTTGTTTGTCTGAGACAGGGTCTTCTTATGCAGTTCAGGCTGGTCTCGAGCTCACTCTGTAGCCCAGGCTGGTCTTGAACACACAACAATCCTCCTCTTCAGCCTCCCCGAGTGCTGGGATTACAGGTGTGTGCCAACGTGCCCAGCATGGGACCCACTTTTAAGGGCCACTGCCAGTCTTCTGACACCTCAGTCTCCTCCCAGAGATGACATATTTGGATTACAGACACAGCCACATCCACACCCTACAAAGGGCAGCTACTTACACTGCTCTAGTTCCTGGTAAATGGAAGATTTTTCAAGCCTTGGGAATGGGTAATGCATCCAATCTAATGTGATATCAAAACCCAGCCTACACTGTGGAGTTTTGTAGTTTTGTTCTTCCCATGTCATAGGCCAGAGTATATCTGGTCTGGATTAGTCATTGCAGCTGTACTTTAAAATCGTAGCTTTTTCTGGGTACTAGCATACTATATACACACTGACTCATAAGTATTCATGCCCTTGAATGAATACTCTAAAAAATTATTTTCAGATGGATTTACCAGTTTTGATGTATTTTTTAATCCCTACAATGTTCTGTGATTTCTGTATTCTACTGTAAACCAACTACCCCATCCCTGGGCATTTTTAGTGTGGGCTGTGATATAAATGATATATGAATGAGGCATGTGGTCCAGGTAGATACAATTTCCTACAAGGAAGGAGATGAAGTCATCTTTCTTCAGAGAAGCTAAGGGTTGTTCATCAGGAGTGGCAGGTTTTCCAGGTAGCATGGTATCTGTCAAAACTACTAGACTCTGCTACTGAAATGCAAAAGCAGATAATGCAGACATACTGTGAGATACTGCTCCAAAGTACCCAAAGTTTGGGGCATGTAAAGATGCTTCCGGACTGCTTTGAGGACATGGCTCTCTGTCTAGTATACAGCAAGATGCAGTTATATAACTATAACTTAGCACAGATAAAAACATATGGGCTAGGTATGGCACTATAAAGAATGATACGTGGTAACAACCTGTATGAGTTAACCAGTAAAGACACAGGTGGCTCTTGCTCTGCTTACTCTATTTGCTGGCTACTGTGTTGCTGATATTTGCTTCTATGTGGTTTCTCTGGAGACCTTACACATGAATTTCCTCCTTTAAACTCCTTGACTCCAACACATATTTGGCTATGATCTAACAAGTCTGATATACAGACACAAACTGAGTTTCAAATGCCAACATCTAGTGTATATCAAGTGAAGAAGAAAGAGCTCAAAGTATATCTGAGTCCTCAAGATTCTTCCAGATTCCTCTTGAAATTATCAAGGAAAAACTTAGGTTTGAATGAGCATTGAGATGCACTGAATTTATTTTTTGGATTAACTTTTTAATTTGGCAAGCCAGATATACTATTTGATGCCTACCCTATAGCTGAAAGTATTTCAGCAGAGCCACAGAAATTGCTGAATTGAGGGCAGCTGTAAGGACTTCATGCCTGTTATTCTTATGGTCTAAGATCTGGAATGATCAAAAGCAACCATCTCATCTCCTGTCCTACATTGCCTGGTACATTTTTGTGTGTGTGTCTTTTTGAGACAGGGTCTCACTATGCAGTTCAGCTTGGTATTGAACTCACTTTGTGGCCCAGGCTGGTCTCTAACTTGCAACAACCCTCCTGCCTCAGCCTCCCAAGTGCCAGGATACAGGAGTGTGCCACCATGCCCAGCCATTGCCTGGTACATTTAAAATTCTTCTACTTTTGTGTTCTCAGAATCTTGCCACCAGTAGCCCTATGGTTCTAGGAGTGAATGAACAGTAACACTATTTCTCATGATGGGCTAAAAAGGTGCTAATTTCTGTTATAATCAGAAATCTAATTTTCTTCTTTTGTCAGAATAACAAAATTTGTATGTTAATTTTCTCTAGAAATATGTTACTATCCCAGGGCAAGATTTATCAGTTAAAGCCCTTAAGTTATAAAAAATGAAAACTCATTCCTCTTATGAAAGAAATTCCTACACTGTTACTGAAAATGTAGATATAAGGAAATATACAGAACACCCAAGAACCAAGTTCCAAGATGGAATCAGTATAACAGAATTAATTGATAGTATCAACAGCATCCAGGACAAAATCAAATGAATTTCCACATTTTTCTCTGCTTTATGTAAGACTGAATTACAAATTCAAAATACTGGAAAAGAGGGCATGATTACCCAAGAATGGGTATAATGCTTCCCTGTAGCTAGTAGAAAGGAAATCTGAAAGATACTACCCTAAGAAAATATAAACCAGAGGAGTCATTTCTCAAAATAACACAAGGGAGCTCCTGGTTATCAAAGGAGAACAGACTCCTACCTGCCCAGCATTCATTACAATGCATTTTGTTAAGAAGCAACCCTGTCTTATCTGCAAGACCTGTTTATGAGGACAACAGAATAAGTGTATATGTATCCTTCCATACAGCTACATTGTTTCAGTTATACTGCTGGAAAATAAAAGAGATAACGCTGATACTTATCATTTAATATAAAGAATACTCAGAGATGTTATGCACAGTCAAATATATATGTAAATATTTACATTTAAAAAAAAAAGAAAATACCAAGACCTCCAAGATTGCAGAGCAGTAAGAAGCAAAGAAAGAGCCTTTCCAAGGTTTGGTGTATGGGCACCGGAATAAACCAAGGTGAAGAGAAACACAGAAAAATGTGGGAACTCATTTGATTTTGACCTAAGAGGGAAGTGCGTCCTGTGGACCCAGAAAGAATCTGAAGCAAGAATTGAAGCCCATGGGAATAGCGAAAAGAGACTTCAGTAAAGGAGGAAGCAAGAGGCAATTTCTGGGGATTTCTCCAAGAGCCTGGACTCACTATGTGAAGGGCTGCTCCAACCTGCAGACACAGGGAGACTATTGGTAATCTCAAAGGCCTATGCCAAGAAATGCACCTGTGGAACAGAGACGTGCACACAGTGGACTATATGAGCTGGTGAGTTATTCAGGTTCACACATCTTGCAAGAGATGACAAATGGCCAGTAGTAATATTGTAGAGAGGACAAATGAGCTCAAAACTCACCAACAGCTGTGGTTCAGCTCCATCCAGTGGCTCCCAGTAATAGGAGTTCAAGACTGCAGGAGTTCAGGGAGTTGAGTTCAAGCTAAGAGGAGGCAAATGTACTGCTGCAGCCTGAGCAAATCTGATGCCAGCTTCACATTCATAAACCAGTCTGAACTTCAGTGGAATTAAAGGTGCAGCTCACTGGGATTATCCACTACTCTTCCATAAAGCTATGGCTGGCTTGCTAGGACTAATCAACTTGGATCTGGATTCTATCTGCCCATATTGTCTATTAGTGCAGAAGTATTTTGGTCTTATTTTCTTCTCTCTCTCTCTTTTCTTATTTTACTTTGTTTTGGGGTTTTTTCCTGATTGCTTGTTTTTGTTTTGATGAGTGTAAACAGTTTCTAGTTTTATTGCTGGTTTTGTTCTATACTGTTCTTTTTCTTTCTTCCTTTTCCCTCTCTTCTTCATCAGTATCCCAAGGTTAGTGTGATCTTTGTCGTCTAGCCTTACTTCTACTCTTCTACCTCTTCTTCTATTTACCTGTTTTCTCCCCCAGCCCCTTTTAGATTTTGTCCTCTGAAGGTAAAATTCCCATATGGAAGGCTTATTTACTGCATACACATTTCTGATTCATTTTAGATATTGTTATATGCCCACAAATCTAGTTAATACAGCTGAAGATGGCAAATTAATAGTTACCTCAATATGTCATTTTCTAGACTGTTTGATATTGTTGTTATTGCTGATTATACTACATTAGCCAAGAAGGCAAAATTCTTCTAATTAGCTCTTCTTCCTGGTATACCAAGACTGATACTGCCCAAGGGTCATAAAAAATAGTATAGGCCAGTGCCAAAGAACCAGAGGCTAAGCCAGGTGGACAGCAACTTCTCATCCTAAATAAGTTAAACAGGTCGGATCTTGCAATACACTCAAAACTCCAAAGCCAGCTACACCTGGAAATCACCTCTGAGACATAGTCATTTACTAAGGGCTTTAAATACTAACACTAAAACCACTCACCATAGGCAATTTACAAGTATCAACCCAGGAATTAAACTAAAAAAAAAAGCTAGAAAATGAGAAGGCACATAAACAAGATAAAACTTGAGACTTATTAAGCTGAGGTCACCAAAGGCAAAACTAGGGGACAATTAGATGGAAAAATCTGAAGGCCATCCTGGACTCTGAAGTGGTAACAGGTGAATTAACAAAGTAAATGAATGAAGCTCTAGGTAAAAATCAGAAATAATTTCTCAGAAAACTAGAGATATAATCATAATGAAAGACATGCTTAGTGACTCTACAGCAGATACAGATTAAAAGAAAAGAAAAAAGAAAAAGAGTTTAGGAAAATGAATGCCCACCATAGAAAAAAAATGCAATCCATGAAACAGGTTCAAACAGATATCCAGATTAAAAATTCCATTGAAACTGTGAGGTTTTTTGGCACAGTTGAGAGAGAGACACAAAGATAAAGAGACCTTTATTGTGGGTACAGGAGGGTTGCAGAAGAGTGCAAGATTCCCTCTGGGGAGAACAAAGAAATGGAAGTGCTTTTATTATGTCTAGCTGGGAAAGGAGTTTCAAAGCAGGCAAAATGACATATTAACAGACGATTAAAGGAGGATCTGCACGTGCAAACAGTAAACAGGAATATTTACAGGAGGCTGAAAGAAGAAAGATATGGTGGTGTTTTGGGCTCCTTTGCCATGCTGGACCACTGCTATAATGATTTGGTGAATTATACACGGGCAGAAACCTATCATTCCCATCTTTTGGTTGTTAAGGGGTGACAACTCAGGCTGCCTCTGGCTGAACAAAGGTATCACATTATAGGGGCTGAGATGGATACTGGCATGATGGGTGATGCCCAGATAGAAATTGGTGCCAAGGATTCCAGCTAAGACAAGGAGTTCTTTAGTGGTAAAGGCTTGTATCCCGTATTGGATATATCTCAAGAGAAGTTTAAAGATGCAGGGTGCTACAAAAAAAAGAATTGTGATGAGGGGGCCTAAAATGGGAAGGATGATGGGTGCCCAACAATCTGGAGTAGGCCACCTAGAAGACCAAGGACTGGAATTGGAGCCTGTGAACCTTTTTTCTATGTTGGCTGTGAGCTCTCAGAGCTTTTTAACTAGACTCGACAGTGCCTGACTGGTTTATGAAGTAGCAGCATTCTTCCCCCAGCATGACACAGATGCCCTCCATTTCAGCTGTCAGGATGTCAAGAGCGCAGTGATTTTGGAGAACTACAGCTAGTGAATTGATCTGGTCTGAAAGGACTCTACCATTTTTGAAACATCATAGATGGATGTTTTTAGCTCAGAAAATAACTGGGTATAAAGTAAGCATCCATTCCAATGCCTGTGGCCCCCATGCCAGTAGCTGAGAAGCCTACCCCTCTTAGAATCAGAACACCTGGTGTGGCCCTACAGAATATGTAATAGTGTGTAGGTGGGGGTGAGAGTGGTAGCCCTCTTATGATTTGGGTTTTAGTATGGAGTGTAACTTATGGTGCCACTACTGCTAACGTACAGGAGCCCTGCCATATAGATGAAAGGCAGGTATATGCTCCAAATCCACAGACACAGAATTGTCCACAGGGTGGGCATATGGAGTCAGGGTGTGTGTGTGTGTGTGTGTGTGTGTGTGTGTGTGTGTCATGGACAGTGGGTGCAAGAATCTAGAGTTCCTACCTTGGAGACAGCATCAGAAGCAGCAGGGCAACAAATATAGGAAATGTTTTGGGCCATAGTTGTCACAACCTATGGCCAGGTTTAGAGGGCCAATGAATTTGGCTTGTGTCAGGAGTGTAGAGATGTTTAGAGTGACTGGATAGGCCATAGAGAGATCTTGTTGTAGGGGTAGGCAGAGCCAGTAGTCAGGTCTGTAATGTTGGGTATTTGAAGAGTGGTCTTTAGAAATTGATAGCTGTCATTGAGGAGCTGGGATGTAGATAGGAGGATGAGAGTATGACAGGAAAAGTGAAGACAGGGGTAAGAGACCAAAAGACAGAGTGTGCATGTTGGGGAGTAATCTCTTACTAAGAGTTATGAACATCTTTATGTCATAGCTGCCATAAGTTTGGAATCACTATGTGTGGCTTTTTGGGAGTAATGGGTATAATTGTGGATGACGAATGTTGAAGTGTAGGATAAAGAAGCCTGTAAATCCTGGGCCATGTTACAGATAATATTTAGGTAGATGTAGTTTTCATGATTTGTCCATGCAATTAGGAATGAAAAGGGTGAAATCACAATAGATACTGCAGAAATCCAAAAGATCATCTATACCTACTTTGAGAACCCATACTCCAATAAGATAGAAAACACAGAATGGACAGATCCCTAGATACATATGAATTACCAAAGCTGAATCAAGAAAATATAAAATTCTAAATAAACCAATATTAATGAAATTGAAGTTGTAATTAAAAACCTACTAACAGTGAAAGGTCCAGGCCCTGAAGGACTCACTGCTGAATTCTACAAGAAATCTAGAGAAGACCTAATGCCACTACTTCTCAAACTCTTTAATGGAACTCAAAGGATATCTGGATATCAAAACCAGAAAAGGATCCAACCAAAAAAAAGAATTATAGGCCAATGTCCAAATGAACATAGATACAAAAATTCTCAATAAGATACTAGTAAACAAAATGCAGCAAATTATCAAGATCATACAACATGACCAAGTAGGATTCATCCCAGGGGTGCAAGGATGGTTCAACATACACAAATCAATAAATGTAATGCACTGTATTAACAGAACCAAGGACAAGAGCCATATGACCACCTCAATAGTTTCAAAAAACTGTTGGACAGATTCCAGCAGTCATTCATGATAAAAAGCCTAAAGAAACCTGAAATAACCACATCATACAAAATGGACAAAAACTGAAAGCTTTCACTCTAGAACCAGAAACAAGAAAAAGATGTCCACAGTCTCCACTCTTATTCAATAGAATTCCGGAAACCTTAGCCAGAGCAATTAGACAAGAGAAAGAAATAAAAGGACTAAGAATAGGAAAGGAAGAAGTTAAATTATCATTATTCACAGATGATACGATACTCTACATAGAAAACCCCAAAAATTCCACTGAAAGACTTCTAGATTTAATAAGCAAATTCAATAGCATAGCTGGATACAAAGTCAACATTCAAAAAGCAATAGCCTTTCTATAAATGAATGACAAACTCACTGGAAGAGAAATCAGGGAAACAACACCTTTCATAATAGCATGTAAAAAATGAACTACCTAGAAATCAATCTAATGAAGAAAATAAAAGACCTCTACATTGAAAACTACAATATTTTGAAAAAGAAGATTGAAGAGAATATCAGAAATTGGAAAGACAGGGGCTGGGGATTTAGCTCAGTGGCTTAAGTGCCTGCCTTGCAAGCACAAGGTCATGAGTCCGATCCCTGGTACCAAAAAAAAAAAAAAGAAAAGAAATTGGAAAGACATCCCTTGCACTTAGGTAGGAAGAACCAATGTAGTAAAAATGGTCATACTTCCAAAAACTGTTACATAGATTTAATGCAATCTCCATCAAAAATTTCAACACCATAGCTCACAGAATCAGAGAAAGCAATTCTAAAATTCAAGTGGAACCAGTAGAGACCTAGAATAGCAAAAGCAATCCTGGGCAACAAAGGCAAGGCAAGAGGCATCACAATCCCTGGCTTGAAGTGATATGAAAGAGCTGCTGTAATATACAGGACAGTACTGCAAAACGACAACAAAAAAGACCTTGGGATCAATGTAACAGACTAGAAGATACACAAATAACTTTAAACACACTTAATCACATTATCTTTGTTTGGGTTTTGGTTTTTTTGTTTTGTTTTTTTTTTTCACTTGAATTCAGGACCCTGTACTTGCCAGGCAGGCACTTATGCCACTGAGCTATATCTCCAACCCAGTCACATCTTTTACAAAGGGTCCAAACATGTTCACTGGAAGAAAGCTTCTTTAGTAAGTAATGCTAGAAAAACAGGTTTTCCACATGCCAAAGACTAAAACTAGACCCATGTCTGTCACCACACACTAAACTAAAATTGAAATGGACCTGAGATCCAAAGAATCAACAGAAACACTAGTTGGGTATGGTGATGCAAGCCTGTAATCCCAGCACTCAGGAGGCTGAGGCAGGAGGATTGCCATGAGTTCAAAGCCAGACTGGGCTATACAGACAAAGTTCAAAACCAGCCTGTACCTGCCTCAGAAAAACAGAAACACTAAGTCTACTGGAAAAGAGGGTAGAACTCTTCCAGACATAAGTATAGGCAAAGACTTTATGAACAAAACTTCAATTGCATGAAATATGGCAAAGAACAATCAACTGGGACCTCCCATTAAAAAGTTTTTGCATAGCAAAATAAATCATCAAAAGAATGCAGACAACCCACAGAATGGCAAAAAGTTTTAGCCAATTGTTCCTTGGACAAAGGAATAATATCTAGAACATATAAAGAATTGAAAAAAAAAATCAGAGCTCCCCAAACCTAAAGAGCCAATCTAAAAATGAGGATCTGAGATGAATACATTGTTAAATGAAATTTAACAATGTGTATTCATTTAACAATGTGTATTCATTGTTAAATGAAATACAAACAGCAAACAAAAATATTACAAAATGTTCAACAGTACTGGTCATTCACGAGATGCAAATTAAAACAATGCTGAGGTTCTATCTCACCTCAGAAAGAATGGCTACTATCAACAATCAACTAATTAATGCTGGTGGACTGTAGGGAAAAAGAAACACTTTTCAGGAGGAGTATAGACTGGCACAAACTCTGTGGAAATCAGTGGGGAGATTCCTCAAAAAACTAAAACTAGCAGTCCCATGTGACCCAATTACTCCCCTTCTGGGGGTACTTTCCCAGAAAAATTAAAAACATCATACCACAGTGATATATGCATACCCATGTTTATAGTGGCACAGTTTCTAATAGCTAAATCTTGGAAATAACCCAAATGCCTATCAATTGATGAATGAATAAAAAAAGATACTTTTTTTATACTATGGAACACTACTCAACCATAAAGGAGGATACACTCAGACATGTCTAGGAAAATGGATGCACCTTGAGTCCATATTCTTAAGTGAAATAAATCAGACATATGGCTAAGTATCACACTGTCTCTCTGGAGTGAGAAACTGAGTGTAAATAAGAACCAAATGTATAATAGAAATTGTGAGATGAAATAGGAAGAAATTATTCAAAGAGAAAAGCAAACTAGGAAAAGAAGGGAAAAGAATAAATGAGAAAAGGAGGATAAAATGGAAACAAAACTTTGTAAACCAGGAGGGGAAGAGAGGCTGAAGGAAGAGGAGGAAAACAGGAAAAGAAGAGGACAGATTCCCTATGATGAATGTCATCATTATGTATATCTAAATTGTACCAATATACAATAAAAAATTCAAATTTTTAAAAAATTAGGGAAAGTCACACAACAATTTAATTTTCAGAATGAGTTCTTTGTGGTTTTATTTACATATTAAAACAAAAAACTCATACATCATAGAAAAGTCAGTTGTTCATCATAGCTGAGATTTTTACACCATTTTATAAATACAAAGCTTCAAATCTGGAATGTGGCTTTCCATGAAACATACTTTCCACAGGAAATGCTTCCCTGATTTAGTAAACCTCAGCATGAACATCCCATCTTCACAAGGACACTTATGCTTGGTTCATTCACTTCTCATTTGTCTTCTCATCTCTGCAAAGGTTTGTGTGCCTGGCCTGTTCACACACTCATCCCAAAGGATTGCTCTCTCCCCTTGACTTTTTTTGGCACGAGTCTATTTTTAGCACATCCTGCCTGTAACTCTGTACAGCCTCTAAGGCTTCTGGGATGCCCACTCCTGTGAGAAGGCTTCCACTGCTCACTTATTCACTCGCATCTCACCCTTGTGTGTTTTCTTATGGATACGAAGCCCTGAGTTCCAACAGAAAGACTTTCCACACTCGAAGCACTTCCATGGCTTCTCTCCTGTATGCACTCTCTGGTGTTCACTGAGGGAGGACTTCTGAGTAAAGGCTTTCCCACACTCACTGCACTTGAAAGGTTTCTCTCCTGAATGGGTTTTCTGATGAATCTGAAGGGATGCCTTTCTTGGATAGGCCTTCTCACATTCACTGCACTCATAGGGCTTCTCTGTTGAGTGGGTTCTCTGGTGGATGATCAGCTGTGACTTCCCACAGAAGGCTCGTTCACACAAGCTGCACTCATAGGGCCTTTCCCCAGTGTGTGTCCTCCTGTGAATAACAAGGTAGGACTTGCTGCTGAAGGCCTTCCCACACTCACTGCACCCATAGGGCTTCTCTCCTGCATGGGCCCTAAGGTGAGCAGAGAGCTGCTCCTTCCTCCCAAAAGCCTTCCCACACTCACTGCACTGATAAGGGTTGTTTCCTGTATGGACACCCTGATGCACCACAAGCTGTGTCTTCATGTTGAAGGCTTTCCCACAGTCCCCACACTGGTAGGGCTTCTCTCCTGTGTGCATTCGGACATGAACCAGGAGGTAGGACTTGCTTCTAAAGGACTTCCCACACTCATTGCACTTATGTGGTTTCACTCCAGTGTGAGTTCTCTGGTGTACAACAAATGGGGACTTCAAGCTAAAGGCTTTCCCACATTCACCACATTCATAAGGCTTCACGCCTGTGTGACTTCTCTGGTGTAAAACGAGCTGAGACTTCCAACTATAGGCCTTGCCACACTCACTGCATCCATAGGGTTTCCCTCCATTGTGGACTTCCTGATGGACGATGAGCTGTGACCTGAAAGAGAAGACTTTCCCACATTCACTGCATGTATAGGGCTTCTCCCCTGTGTGAACTCTCTGGTGAGCATTAAGGTTTGACTTAGCACTGAAAGCTCTCTCACATTTAGTGCATTCATAAGGCCTCTCCCCAGTATGGATACGGAGATGGACAATGAGCTGTGACTTACAACGAAAAGCTTTCCCACATTCATTACACACACAGTTTTTTTCTATGTGGTGAGCTCTTTGATGTTTAAGGAAATATGATTCCTCATAACCATGAAATTTATCAGGGTTCTTTCTTATATAACTTCTGCTAAAACCTGAGTTTTTCATCAAACTTCTCACATGTGCATTATACTTATAGAGCCTTTGTCCAGAAGAAACATAGGTTTTGCTTAGATGAAGTTTTCCAAGCACACCGCATACATAGCTTCTCTTAACACTTTCAAGTTCATCTTGATTTTTCTGGTACCATTCTTCCCAACCTTTCAGGAAGAAAAAAAAAAAATACAAAACCATACAGAGTTTTAAAATTCTGATATAGAATTGAAATATCTTTCAAAATACCTAAAGTTGTATAGTATGTGTAAGGCTTTTTACTTCAATCCACAGACCAAAAAAAAAAAAAAAAAGCAGTAGTGAGTTTTCTTCTTTTTTTAGGTACCAGGCCTGGGACATGGGTTCAGATGAAATACTGGTCAACTCAAGAGGCAAGGGTACTGAATCTAACCAAACTAGATCTCCTCTTGTGAAATGGTAGTGAATTAATGATAGTAGAAAAATATTTTTGAAAGGTTTTTCAAAAAAGAATGTGGTGGTTCATGCCTATATCCCAGCACTCTGGGAGGCTTAAGCAATAGGATTGTGAATTCTATCCCAACCTGGGCAATTTAACAACTTAGAGAGACCCTTTCTCTAAATTTAAAAAAATACAAAAGGAGCTGTGAGTATAGCTCAGTGCAAAGGCCCTGGGTCAATCCCTAGCTTCATAAAAAGGGGTGTTTAAAAATTTTTCCCTGCATTTAAAGGCCAATTCCCATTTTATATTTGAATTACAGGGCATACAATAAGTAAGGCAAGGCCTTTAAGTCTGGAGACAGTGAGATGTTAAGGAGAGTGGATGAGTTAAAAAGTTAACACTTCAAACAGAAAAAAACACCAAGCACAAAGTTCCTGATGAGGGAGGCTGCTTGGAATGGTTTAAGAAACAGGAAAGGTCTAGGATGGCCAAGACCCCCAGAGTGAACAGAGGAAAACAAGTAGCAAATTGTGCAAGGGTATAGGAAAACATTTCCATTTTATCTAAACGTTATCACTTTATCTTAGAGATCCCAATCAATACTTCTCTTTAAAAGACCTGTTTGGTTGTTATGTAAAAAATAAATAGCAAAAAGAAAGAGAGAAACACTAAAAAGTCCTTATAGCAGCCCAGTATGGAGCATTACTGGCTTAGCTGAAAGAAGGAGGGATTAACAGTGGCAACAACAAGGTGGGTTGCTCTGTGAAATAGCAAGGGAGCAAGCTGGAGAAACACCAAGGATGCTCTTGGGTGTGGTGATGAACACTCAAGTGCCAGTGGCATGTAAATAGTCAGACCTGAAATCAGCTCTCAGTGAAAGGCAGGGTAAACAGTAAAAGTAAAAGCATCGAAAGACAAGAAGGATGAGATTGTCCAGGGAAAAGCACTGCAGGGTAGATGATATCCACCTTTGGGGCCAAACAATGCTCCCTGCTGACTCTGATAGTAAACAGGTGCAAAGGGAAGACATCAAGAAATGGAGGCCTGGTGAGCACTTGGTCTGTACAGTTAAGAACATAAGATCTCTTTTTTTCTTTCTTTCTTTTTTTTTGGTACTAGGGATTGAACTCACCTTATCAGGCAAATGCTTGAGCCACCGAGCTGAATCTCCAGCAGAACATGGGGTATTAAAACAAAAAGCATGGAATCAATGAGGTAAGAGGATCATGAGTTGGAGCCCAGGTTGGACAGTTTAGTGACTTAGATGCTGATCCCCCCAAAATAAATAAAGAGGTTGAGGGATGTAGCTCAGTGCAAAGGCCCTTGGCTTTATCCCCAGTACAAAATAAAAAATAGGCATGTGGTCAGCCTTTAGCAGGTTCCCTACTTCCTTTGTGCATCCTAAACAGCCTCATCCCAACAGTGGTGATAAGGTACAGGTTATGGTCCCTGCAAGCGAGGCCATTAAACTCATGCATGAGAGATGAGACTACTATGATTAGCGATTAGCGGCCAGAAGAAAGGATTCTTGGGCTTAAAATCATATCTTGGTAACTCTTGGTTGCATTACTGGCCTAACAGAATTGATTAGAAACAAAAACAAAACAAATCTCATTAAATAAAGACTTTACTAGGGTGGTGGCACTAGCCTGTGATCCCCACACTTGGGAGGTTGAGGTAGAAGGATTTTCTCAAATTCAAGGACAGACTAAATATAGACTGAGACCCTGCCTCAAAACAAATAGGCTGGGTATGGTGTCACACGCTTATAATCCCATTACTCAGGAGCCTGAGGCAGGAAGACTGCTGGAAGTTTGAGACCAGCCTGGGCTACAGATTGAATTCAAAGCCAGCCTGAACTACATAATGAAACCCTATCTCAAAAGACCACCCCCATAATAAATATAGAAATAAAACCACAAAACAAAACAAAGACTACAAGCCTGTTAGGCTTAGAAGGAAACTTCAAGTCTGGTTGTATGCATCTGTAGCTTTTTGACTTTTTTTTTTTTTTTATGGCGGTGGTAATGGAAATCAAACCCAGGGGCTCAGGCATGTTGAGCAAGTGTTCTACCATGGAGGCTATATCCCCTGTCCTATCTTTTTTTTTTTTTTTTTCCGTCTTTTTGAGACAGGGTCTTGCTATGCAGTTCAGGCCAGGCTTGAGCTCACTTTATAGCCCAGGCTGGTCTTGAACTCACATCGATCCTCCTGCCTCAGCCTCCCAAGTGCTGGGATTACAGGTATGAGCCACCACGCCCGGCCCCCTGCCCTATCTTCAACCCTAAATACTCTAAAACACAAGCCAGGCATGGTGATGAATGCCTATAATCTTAGGAATCAGGAAGTTGAGGCAAAAAGATTACCCCAAGTTCAAGGTCAGTCTGGGCTATATAGTGAATTCAAACCCAGCCTGAACCGAACAGCAAGACCCTGTCTCAAAAACAAATGAAGACAATCCCTCCGCCCAAAAAGAACCAAAAAACCCTACTCCCACAGGAATGGCCTGCTGTTTAAACAAAAGACCCGGTGGCATAGGTGCTCTCTCAAAGTTTGTCTCAGTTTAAGATCCACAGAGGATGACAGAAAGGAACTCTTTTCAAGTCAAGTGCCAGATGCTGTCAAACTGGCCAGCCAAGGAGACTGCACCAGGATGAGGCTCTTCCCTGGTCTTTTCCTGAAGGAATTATATGGAATGCACCAACAATAACTGCTCTCATCCTTTCTGGAAAGAAGCATCTCCCTTGCTTAAAACAGCTGCTTTTTAACTATTTGACTCAGATCATGAGGGCTTCATCTACTCCTGCTAGACAGTACCATACATACCCCAGGCCTTGAAATTGGATTCTGGCCCAGAATGACAACATGTATGGTCCCTTTCTGAAAAAGGGTGATCATACCTCATAGCAACACAGGTATCTCTGAAGCTGGACAACTGTAAAGAAGGTACTGCAGAACTGCTCAAGGCATATAACTATCATTTGAGGCTATAAATTCCTTATTATTTTGCTATAGTTAGTTCAGAAATTTGAGGATCTGTGCTTTCTGTAAACAAATCCCACAACAATAGCTCAGGAGAAAATGAGAGCTCTCAAATATGTTTAAGAATCCACAGTGGGTATGGTGGTGCCCTCCTATAGTCTCAGCATTTAGAAGGCTGAGGCAGGAGGACTACTGTGAGTTAAAAGCCAGCCTAGGCTATGTAGTGAGTTTAAAGCTAGCCTGAGCTATACAGCAAGACCCTATAGGAAAAAAAAAAAAAGAATCCATACTCTTCAGGTAAGAGAAAATACCAATCAAGTGGTGTGGGTAATAACTGAGCAGACAAGTGATGTCAGGTTTCAAAAGACAAAGTACTAACAGAAACAGAAGCAGTAGAAAGATTAAAGAATGACAGGATCCCAAAATGAGCCACAGAGGATACAGGCCCACATGCAACAGCAGCAACATTAACATGGGGGAAAGCCCTGGGTTCCAGTCCCCAACAACAACAACTAACACACACACACACATACACACAAACACACACACACACACACACACACACACACACACACACACACACACACAATGAGGAAAGTAGGGAAAATGCTGTCTTTGCAAGGAAGTTCCTTCCCATTTCTGATGCCAGAGTGAAGTCTTGGAAAGTACAGGGGAGCTCTCCTGCAGATACAAAAACCAAGTACAGCAAAAACAGAAGGAAATATCATTTTTGGTGTTTAAAGTGTGGAGGTTTCAATCTTCAGAATGAAGGAGGCATTCAATAGTTATAACACAGGAGAAGTTTCCACAGGTTAAATGTAGAAAGCAAACCCCTTTGGTCAACCCAAAAGGTAATTGAAGGTATACAAAAATCACTCAGTGACATACATACACCACTGTAGGATCATGGGTTAAATCTTAGCAATTTAACAGTGGGAGCAAAAGGGGAAATCAAAGTAAAGGAAACAGAGGGGGATAAGCCTCACCAAGTGAGAGGAAGAAGAAATCCTTGGAAGATCTTGTTCACCTTGGGAAGGAAGGAAACTAACCCAGAAGGCAGGTTCTAGGCAGAGTTCAGGGAAGAGGAACATGCCCATCTCTAGGAGCCAGGGCAGGAAGGGGAGCCCAGCATGTGAGGAATTCAGGGCTTAGCCCATCAGCCATACCCATTCAAGGGCTTTCCAGAGCTTTTGTGCACAGATGGTATGGTACCAAGCCCCAAGGAGCAGCCAGTTTGTTTCATAGCTCCCATCCTCCTGATTCTCACTCACCCACCTGCACAGCTTGGAGTGGACATTTTGGCATTTATCATCCATGGCTCTTCTCCTTGCTCCATCTTGAAGATTAAATCAGGTTTAGTACCATGATATCCTGTTAATGGAAAATCACAATGGATGTGGGTCAAGCTAAGGATCAAACTAGAGACTCAGAAGCTACAAAACAAAACTGATCATTTGTACTCAGAGAAAGATTATAACTAGGGGGTTAGGGCCACATGGGGACCAAGAACACGTGACATGTAAAGTTCCAGTTCACAGTCATAAAATACTTTTAAGGACCCAGGGTAGGTCAAGGAAAGAAAGGCAGATAACAACTCATGACTTAACCTGAAGTAGCAGAGAAGCTGCACTTACCTACTGATAACAGATTGCTGTAGTTTTCCAGGGTCACCTCCCTGTACAAGTGTCTCTGTGCTGAGTCCAGTAGCTGCCACTCTTCCCAGGAGAACTCCATGGACACATCCTTGAATGACAATAATCCCTGCAAAAACACACACCCCATTCAACTGGATGCAATTACATGAAGTGACATGGGAAAGAGAAATATCACTCCACAGCATCTCCTGGGCTCAGCATTTACTTTGTAGGAGAATTCAATCAATCAATCAATCATTGAGCCTCTACATGCCAGATACTCTTTGTACCCTGGGTGCTAAAGATTTCAGGATGAGTAAAATCCAATTTTAGTTATTTAAGTTATTAACACACTTACAATTTTGTAAAGGGAAACAAGCACATATACATTCAAGTATATATAAAATAGACCTGGGTTACACTCCACAGAATTGGAGAGAAAAATTCTTGGTAAGATCTAGTCTTGGCTCTACTGAAATACTGGGGCAGCTGGAGGTTGATAATGGACTTGGGGTGATCAAATATAATAAATGTATTCCTCGGGGGCTAGGGATTTAGCTCAGCAGCATAAGCGCCTGCCTTGCAAGCATGCGGTCATGAGTTCAATCCTTGGTACCGCTAAATGTACTCCTCCAGTGAGATATATTCATAAAGTGGGAGGTCATGCATGTATAGGGACAGGAGATGTACAGGGTATGTCTATACCATTTTTCCAATCTTTCTGTGAATATAAAACTGCTCCTTTAAAAAGACTCTTTAAAAAATTTAATGAAATAGGAGATGTTCATATAGGTGCAGAACTGTTCATTGTTTCAAAGTCAATAGTAGCAGTACAATGAACACAAATTTCCACTAGGAAAATAACATACAAATATGATACATTCATGCTCTAGAGACACTTACAAACTGAAGAACAATTCTATACAATATGATACCATCTATATAAAAAGAAATCTTTTTTAAAATTATTTTTTGATATAGGTCCTGGTGGCAGGGGTTACCAGGTGGAATGGAGGAGTCTCACAGCCAGGACACAGGGAAGTTGGCTCACAGGACTTAAATACCCATTGGAGAAACAGCTCAATATAATGTGGCCCATTTATATTGTAGAATAGAAAACTGAGTGTTAAAACAATGTGCTCTTCAGAAAAAAAAAAAAAGTGCCCAAACACAAATATAGCACCAAACTAAATTTACAGGGAAATAGTAAACCTAACATCTTATGGTCAATGGTGGAAATGGTCAAGATGGAAATCATCCAAGCTACTGAGCCAACAGTGCTCAAGAGTATCTGGCATGTAGAGGCTCAGTGATTGATTGATTGATTGATTGATTGTATTCAGCCAACAGTCACAGCATTTTCTAAAAGGTGAATGCAATTAAAAGGTACAGTAGCACACATTGCGTTCAATCCCTAGTATGGTATTACTGTGGATCACAAACTCAATTCTCTCCACAAACTAAACTGGGTAAGAACCAAATCAAATTTCCCCATAAGGTCAACACTGAATCTAACCACTGAATTTGATTTGGTCCTTGTCCACCTCAGTGTGTAATCAGAATCATGGAATAATCAAGTTCATAAAATAAGGTTACACTGTGCTAGAAAACACAATAAAACAAAACAAAACAGGAGAATACAATTAAAATTATATTTAAAAAAAAAAGAAAAAAGAAAAGAAAGGCAACCAGGCATGGCAGCACATACCTGTAATCACAACACTCTGGGAGGCTGAGGCAGAAAGAGTGCAAATTCAAGTCCAGCCTGAACAATTTAGCAATCTAGCAAGATTCTGTCTCAAAATAAAAATTTTAAAAAGACCTGGTAATGTAGCTCAGTATGAAAATCCTTGGTTCAATTCTTAGTACTACAAAAGAGAAGACAGAAAAGTAAGCTACTCTCATATGAAAATATAAAGTAGAAATGCATGTACATGATCCTATAGACAAAACATTGAAAAATAACACAAGAATTTCCATAAAAAATGCAAATGGCAGTTTTTTTTCTGGGAAGTAAAGTGGGAGTAGTAAAGAATCTTTTATACTATGAATATATTCCTGCAGTGTTTGTGACAATAAAAATAACAGAAAAGAGAGAAACAAAGGGAAGGGAAGGACAGAAAAAACAAAATAAGGAAGAAAGCAGAAGGTGGGAGGTGTGAAGGTAAAACTGGTTTGCAAAGTGGAGGAATACAAGACAAAGTGGAGGGAAAAAAAGACAAAGTGGAGGGAAACAATGAAGGGTGGTGAGGAAGAAAAGGTTAAGTGTGTACCTGTATTTACATATATACAAATGTAAACAGAGAATGAAAAAGTAACAGTGGCAAAAGTTTAACTAGGGAATCTGGACAAAGGGCATACAGAAACATTTTTACTCAATAACTGAGTGTTTTATTACTATTCTTGCAACCTCTCTGTGATATTGAAATTAGTTCAAAACAAAATAAAATAACCAAGGCTTTCCAGCATGACTCTTTATCTCACATGAGGTACTGATATAATCTGGCCTTGCTTAAAGTTAGGGTGATACATTCCAACACTCAGGCTTTCCTTCCAGCTGGCAAATGCACATTCTGTTTCCTGCCTAAAGGCTGAAGCCTTAGCTTCCTCCAAGGCCTGGAATGCAGTATCCTTCACCCACTCCATCTTCACATGACCATTCAGACTATATGAATGATCCTTGAGAGGATTTCCTGATTCTGTCATCTAGCCTCCCTTTTATGCACATAATTCTCACAACTTTTTATGTTGATGCTCCTCTGAGAGTTGCCTGTTATCCTCCCTGTGGTCATAGACTCTGTCAGTCTTCATCACCCCCGCATGCTCTAGAAAATATCCTGGCTTAACAGTTGTGTTAGTAAGCTTTTCATGACCATAACAAACAAATTTATGAGGGGAAAAAATGGTTATTTTGGTTAAAGTTTTAGAGATTTTAGTTCCTGATTGGTTGGCCTCATTGCTTTGGATCTCTAGCAATACATCATGGCAGAAGCATGTTGGGGAACAATACTGCTCACCTCTGGGCTGGAAAGCAAAAGATCAGAAAAAGGGGCAGAACTGCCACTATCCCCTTCTAGGCCATGTTCCCAGTGACCAAAAAAAAAAAAAACCTTCCCAAATCCCCTCTTAATAGTACCACTCTGGGGATCAAGCCTTTAATATGTAGGCCCCTAGGACACATTTATGATACAAGGTATTGCAATTATTAACAAATGTTTGTGTGTATAACAGGAACTTCGTTGTTTGTATTTAAAGCACCAACTCTTCATTTGGGACTACAATGGATGACTAAACACAGGATAAAAAAACCTGGTATCTTTGCCTTCATTTGGACTTGTCATTTCTCTGATCATCTCTCTGGCAGTCCACCATGACAGAATGATCTACCAGATCACACTTTGACCAAGACTGCTTAATTATGCATAATTCTTGCCCACCTTACCCATATAACTTTAGAGCTCTTAAAGACAAGGGTGAAAATGCTGGTTCCCTTGTCTGCCCAATATACTCACATTGACTAAAGTTCCTTTCCTGCTTTTTACTATTATTTTTTCTTTTGGTTTTGGAGTGAATGGCCAGACCCAATTTGTTGGAAGCCCTAGAACTGGGACTTTGGCCTAGGATTCTAGTAACACATGTACTCCAAAACAAGGAAAAATTGTTTACATTTGTTCAAATATATCTCTTAGGTGCTGACAGGCAATAAAAGCACAAACTCAGCAGACAACCTGCCTGGGATTGAATCCTTGCTTTCTCATCTTAATTTCCTGGTATTTCTTAACACATTTGAGACCATGGGCACATTTCCAGTTTCTTTACCCATAAAACAGACTCATGTTTGAATGGTTTCACACATGAACACCAGGCCAACAATGGTAGTTACTATTATTCATTAATTTCAAAGTGTTTTTACTTAGGTATTCTCTGTTTACTTTGGGGGGGAGTGGGAATTGAACTCAAAACCTCACACACAGCTACATTCCCCAACCCTTCAGTTTTTTGTTCAAGGCCTTGATAAGTTACCCAGGCTGGTCTTGAGCCCCTGTCTCATACTTCCAAGTAGCTGGGATCACTTTTTTAAAACATTGCTATTGTAAGTGGTATTATTTTCTCTCATTGTGCTTTCTATATACTTGTTTGAAAACAAAGGGCTGCCAGGGATTTAGCTCAGCAGCATAAGCGCCTGCCTGGCAAGCCGAGAGTTCAATCCCTGGTACAAAAAAAAAAAAAAAGGACTCATTGATTTTTGAGGTTAATCATATTGCTCAGGCCACCTCATTGAAATTCCTTCCACTTGGGCACCCAAATTCTTCTTTTTAACTTTTTAACTTGATTGTCTAAAAATGATGTACTGTTCCCAATCACTATCCACAATCCGTTACCTTCAACCTTGCATAACTCACTTTGCAACCATTGTTTACCTTCAAAAAAAAACTGCACCACCTGAAAATCTTTCTGTCATGGAAAAATTTCCTAGATTTAAACATTAACAAATTCATCCGACACCTTTTTGCCTCAAAGAATACCTTTTTGCAGCGTTTCATATTATAGCTCTTATGAAGTTCTTAAATGTGGAAGAAATCCCACTTTCCCTTTCACTTCTCTTCACACCAGCCCTTCACTACAAGTCCTGTCATTATCCTGAGTCTTCAACGTGTTTCTCTTCGGAGTTTTGGCTGGCCACACTCACTCTGGGCTTCTGTGAATGTAAGTTCCTTTAACCTGTATACACTGTACTGTATCTAGTTTACACTACCCACTGCAACTACGGACTCAAATGTAACAGTGTTTCTGGTCTCGGGAAACATCACCATCATCCTCTAGAGTGCAATGGGTCCAGCAATCACATCACCGTGAAATCTTCCCTCTCTCCAGTCATCAATCATTCAAAAAGCTTCAGTGATCTATTACCATCCCCCAAGCCGCTCCTTTATCATTTGCACCTTTCAGCTCCTCTCTTGCCTCCTTTCCCTGTCCATTCACTTGTACTTGTGCCAACTGTTTACTCAATTACCCTTCCTCTCAGACCACAGCTTTTCTAAAACAAAGAACACATCATTTGTCTTTCCATTCCTAGCATTATCTTCATGGCCCGCACACACAGAAAGGCAATGAAGGAACATTAAGACACCAAGAAGATCTTAAGAAGGAACCTCAAAATTCTAGACACGCGGCGGTTAACTAAGGATAAAGCCACAGGACACAAAATATCAAAACGAACATTTCTGGACTACGGGCGTCAGGACTGGACAGAGATTAAGGGAATCAAGTCCTGGATGTGACCGTGAAGGGATATACGTGGCCACTCAAGGTGTCCAGTAAACTTTCGAAAAGCGAGAGGAAACCCTACTTACCCAGCATGAAGCTGTGGGGAAGCTGACAGCCATCGTTGCAGGCCACCAGCACCGAGAGGGTGCGGCCTGAGTCGTTCGCAAGGATGCCACCTCCACTCTTCCAACCTCGGGGCTCGGCACCGAGACGCAGCCAGGTTCGTCGTGACCGAAGCAACCATTAGCTGGGCCTAACAAGGTCTAGACTCTCCAGGCTGGGATACCTGCTTGGCCACAGAGCCTCCCACTAGGGGCGGTCTCGGAGTTGGAAACATAACAGCTTTGGGGACACCAAAGAACCAGAAAGTCGCGCAGCAGGAAATGCGTCATCCCGATGCGTCACACGCAGAGCCACCCGGAAACCACAGAGCGACGCACTTCTTCCAGAGTCCTCTTGCGAGGCTCGCGTTTCCATGCTGCTTTCTCCAGGGTGCCTAGATCTGCGGAGCCAGAACACCCTGCTACCGCGAGAATCAACGCAGACCCTGAAGGACCGCTATCTAGGCAGAGAGCGCAGGCGTGCTGAAGTGTCACTGTGAACAATACAGTACTCAGACCAAAACGCATTGTCGAAAAGAACGCTTTGTAACGTCGTCAGGCAGGTGGTCTTGAGCGGTCTTCAACGACCTCCAGTCTCTACACTACCCCTAGCCCCGCCCCTTCTCTTTTGGTCCCTCAATAGCCACTCCCGGGTTGAACGGAGAAGCGGGTGAGACTGGCTTAAAGCCCAACGCCCCTCCAGCAGAGAAAGTCAAAAATGAAAGTAGTACAAAGCGAAAGTTGTATTTACTTGTGCGAAGGCAGGAGAATAAGCTGCCTTGCAACAGCGCGCTGCAAGGCAAGGGGAAGTTTGCCGAGGTCGAGACCACTGTAATCATAGGACTAATCAGGTTTCTAAATTAACTTTCTCTGATTGATATAATCTAGGCCAATCAAGGTCTTGGCCTTTGTTTCTGGATAAAGGAAAAAATTAGGGGCCTAGGAGGTTTATAACAAGTGCATATTATAATTTTAGAAGGGCTAGCTTCCTCAACTACATAACATACCATAAGCTTGTGGTAAATACACAACTATTACTCACCCACATGATGTCCTACATCATCTCTACTTCCTCCTCTAGTAAGCTGCATCATCAAACAACAATTTTTGCATATCAATGCAAGAAATCAGTACTTCAGAAGGAAGAAACTAGTATATATGAAGAGCAATAAATAGAGGCAAATGAATAGCAGGAGATATATGAATCTTGGTCCAAAACAGATAATAATCCTGTCTGATAACAATACAGTAAAACTATAAATAGCAAAATACAAAAACTCAGGAGTAAACTTACAGAACCACCAAATAAGTCTTTGTTTCTTTGGGCCTATGCTACAACATGGAGGAATGGTATTAGATAATACCATTATGATAAGAGCATCTGGACCCATCCCTTCCTTAAAATGTCTTTGTTTTTTCCATGTATCCTTGATATGTGACTCATTTCTCTATTGAGTCAATATTATCTAAGTAGCTATACTTGTAATCCTATAGGTTGATTGCAATTTGACCCACACTGTACTCACGGTGTGATTTTGCAGAATAAATTACCCTTGACAAAGGACCTTAGTAGCCACCCCACTCAGGACTCCTGGAAATCCAGGAGCTATTCTTCTTTCCATAAACTCTCCTAACTTCTTCCTTTGGTTCACAACTTCATTCTTCAATGTTGTGGGACCATGAACTCAGTACATTTGATATCTAATGGGTCAACAGTTATATTTCTCCTATAAAATTATGGCTCTGGTTGCTGTTGCAATCTCAGCTGATATTTATTTCTGGGCTCTGTAATTCCTTGGGACTAGCATCCCTGAGTGTCTATAGCCTTTGTTTTCTTCCAGGTGTTGGGTGCTGAAATCTAGGCAGTGACCTACTCTGTCCACATTACTTGGGAAAGATTTACAGAATCTTCCAAGCCCTTACAACCCAAGAACTCAGGAGTTAACTTACAGAACCACCAAATAAGGCTTTGTTTCTTTGGGCCTATGCTACAACATGGAGGAATGGTATTAGCATACAAGAAGGAGACCTCCTAAACCAGAGAAGTGTTGGAGGAAAGCTGTTTATATGATACAAGTATAACAGAAAAAGGCCCCCCAGCCAGTATACCTCAGTTTCTTATTTTCCCAGGTAACAGTTCCTATTCCAGTTCCAGTTGACTCTGTCTCTTAAAAACAGCTAGTCACTATGATGCACATTGTATAAACCAATCCCCAATTGACAAGCCATTCTGCCTCTGTACTTGCTTATCCCATATAAGCCCTGGACTACCAGAAATTGGGGCCTGATATTTGGGGAATGATTCAGATCAGTGCCTGTCAATATAAATAAATCTACCTCTAAATCCTGAGTACTGTTTCAGTGTTTCTGCTTGCTATTGCATCTGGTGCATCTGTTGGGAAGACTGACCATGCTACCTCTTTAATCACTTCATGGCCCTTGCAAATAGAGGAAGGACTTTTACATGTCTTGATGGAAAGATACATCCTTGAGATTTCTCCAGTTCCCTTGGAGGTCTGGAGGAGGATTCCTGGTTCCCTGCTCAAGAAGTTCACATTGGACCCCAAAGGGAGGAGAAGGCAATCTGCCTATCTGTCTGTCTGCTTGCCTATTTCCAGTAAGGATACAGGGGGCAACCCAGTCTGTCAGCCCTGCTCAGCTCAAGCAGAAGAAGAGACTGATCACCTCTTGTTAGGACTACCCTCAAGGGAAAGAGGTTGGAATGTTTAACCTCTGAGTGCCTGTTGAATGAATGTATGAGTGAGTAAAATGGCGAGTGTAAGCAATATGCTGCTCTGCCTGTGCACCAAAACTGAGAAGTGCTGGTCACAGTGGCTGACTGGGCTCTTATCTGCAGTTCCATGGCAAACAGCATATAGCATAACAGAGGCCTCACATCCTCCTTAACTAAATTGCACCTAAATCCCTGCAAGGGGTATAGCCAGCCAGGCATCTGAATGGTTTTTCTCTGGGAGGTACTCACCCTTTGTCTTTTGCACCATCATTCAAAGATACACAATACAAACTAGGAAATTAGATATGGGAAGTAACTGGCTGCAGTTCCTGGCTGCAGGAAAAAGGACTTTTCTAAGATTACAGAGTCAAAAATGAAACCAAACCACTCCCTGTGTCTCAAATAAAGAAAGAAAAAAGAGGCCTATTCTTCCTGAGAATTTCACCTTGACACCCTCATCAGCTGCTGCAGTTACTGCCAACAGTTTCACCTTCCTGCTCCCAACTCATGTATTTCCAGCCAACTGAACTGGTTCCAACTAGCTGTTGCCTGCATTCACCTGTAGAGCCTCCCCTCAACATTCTGTTTCACAGATACACCTATCCTGGTCAAATGGCATCATCTAATGCCCACCCGAGATGACTGTCAGCAATTCCTTCTGAGTTCCACATTTTGACTGAAGAAAAATTGGACTCTCAGCCCTAACAAATGAGTTTCCATGGACTTTCCCAAAGGGTACCCTACCTAGGAATCTAAAATCAATTGAGCATTTCTCAAAAACATCATAAAGTGGGGCAAAAAGCCCATTAATCAGTCTAAGGAGTGGTTGAAGCTGGAGATTGATGCATGTGTTGGGATAAAGCAAGTCCAGCGCTGTAAACACAGAGAGCCCAAAGCAAGCCATGTAAACAAGCTGTTCCAGACCCAGGAAGGCAAGGGGCCCAGACCAGCCAGGCAAAGAAGTTGCTAGGCAGTGGGGTTGAAATTGACATCATCTTTCTGAGTATATGAATAAATGTGCTATAGTGGTTGAGCAGTCCCTTCTCTTCCATCAGGAGAGAGGGCTCCACATGACCTTAGATTTCATCTCTTTTCTTTACTTTCTCATCCTCACACATCCTCCCTGCCAGGAACATCTAGAGCTGCAGCCAGTTACTACAAACTACTGTTACCCACAAACCTGATAAAAGAAAAGTACCTAATGTCTATAAGAAAACTGAGTATGACAGATGATCATATCCTCTGGTTATAAGGACTACAGGCACTAAAAATAAATAAGTAAAAAGATAAACTTCAAAACTTCAATCTTTTCATTGGTCCAGTGAGCTCAGACTAGGCCAGACCTGCAGCGCCCTTTTCTGTCCATGCCACGTCCTAGTCCATCCACACCTTGTGACAATTGCTTCTCCAGGAAAAGGACACCGCATGTGGGAATTGGGCGCGGGGATCTTGGAATGTTTTGTACTGATAATTGTAATTTGTGTAGTTCACATGTGTATGTTTTTATGTAATGCTCAATATGGAGTCGAGGGTGGAGACTCCAGGGGGGTTGCTGGAGGCCCTCTAGATAACCCCTTTGTGAGGACT